>JABVXW010000257.1:0-77762 GCA_013365375.1 Litomosoides brasiliensis | reverse complement strand
AACAACAACAACAACAACAACAACAACAACAACAACAACAACAACAACAACAACAACAACAACAACAACAACAACAACAACAACAACAACAACAACAACAAACAACAACAACAACAACAAACAACAACAACAACGACAGCAATAATAACAACAATAATCGCTAAAATTATTAATAATAATAACAACGTTAGCGATAATGAATAGTAACAACAATACCAATAATAATAATATTGATAATAATGTTAATAATAATATTAATAATAAGTAAAATAGTTATAAATATGTATGTATGAATATAAAGAATTTAGTATTCGCTATTTTCAGTGTAATCCATAAGAAATGAATTAATGAGGAAAATAATCATTTTGTATTTCTGGTCATTCCTTTGCTTTTGTCTTCATCTGTTCCATTTCAGAGAAGCAAACAAAGATGAAAATTAAGCCTTCAACATTTTGTTTCTTTCTCTCTCTCTCTCTCTCTCTCGCAATTATCATCACTCATCATAAAGTAAAATTAAAAACTCACATTAATGTTAGTTTCTTTTGTCAATTGATTCTTTCACTATCCAACTAATTAATTAAACACTCAAAGCTATCGTTTTGCTAATTTACTAAAAATTTCTCTAAAAGTGACATATGAAATCTGTAAACATAACAAAATTATTGCCATAATTAATTACTTTTTTTAATTAAATTTTAAAATTATATAATTTCTAACATAAATGTTAAAGGAAAAAGAGTGAGGAAACAAAATTTTCTAATTTTTTCTTAAAATATTTTTTAAATTTTATCATCTAATTTTGCATTATTTCAAATTATCACAATTGTTTATATACATGAGGGTAGCAGATAGGTAGAATGAAGCAAACAGGTAATTGGCATTTCATTCTACGACATAACTTGAAATTTGAAACATAGAAGATATCGGTTGAGGAAGAGATCGAATGGATGCAAAAAAAAGAGAGAACTGATCGACTCAATGAATAAATAATCAGACATTCAATAATTTAGCCATAAATGTCAATAAATATTTTGTTGTTGAATTTTTTTGTATATTTTAAATTTGATTGAATTCACCGATCAAAGTACTCTGTGATAGTTTAAAATGTAACTTTTAAAAGTATTAATTGTGAAATAATTAATTTCGACTTATTCCCTTTTTCTATTTTTTAAAATTACTTATTCTCAAACAGCAGTAAGAAATAATTGAAATAATAATTTCCTGAATTGTTATAACATTTATTTAAGTTGAAAATTTTCATCCTTAAACAATCTTATCAATTTCTTAACAATTCATATTTTCCTAATTTTTAAAATTTTAAAATTATTCATTTTGTAACAAGTTATTTCAGTTAACTATTCCATTTACCGTCTTCTACTTCTATTCTTTTCGGTAATTTTTAATTAAATTCAATATCATTTATTACTTCAAGAAAATAAAAAATTTTGAAAGAAAAAGGAAAGAATTGGAATTCAATTAGGTGAAATGGAAAGAAACAATTTTATGCCTATTTTATGAGTAATTCTTGAAAAAATTAAAATTTTTTCTTTGCAAGACTTTCATTTCTAAATTATTGAACTGATATAAAATTGCAGGTAACACGGCTTATCAAACGAATTCTCATGAAATAGGCATTTATGATCTCCACCATATTCATTCCTATCTTAGCTATGAAAAATTTAAAAATTTAATTTTTTTTTAAAATGATAAATGAATTTTAATGTTTCAGACAAATTATCTCGGAACTCTAACCAACTGCTCTATGAAAATTTTAGTTGCAAATAAAAAAAAAATTACTTTGCGTGATAATTTAATCTTTTCTTGGTATATCTGCTAGTATTATAATATGTAGGCATACAATTGCTATCAAATATTTTTATTCAAAATTAAAATTATCCGAAATTATTTTGAAATATAAATTTTTTAAATCTCTTAAATCCAATTATTTCCCCTGTTTTGCAAAGATAGATTTTACTCATTCTGTAGTAATAATGTGTAGAAGAAAATTTTTGTAATACTTATAATTTTTTATTAAATTACTTAATTAATTTAATATTGAATAAATTTAAATTTTACATTTTAAAACTATCATCAACATCATTTTCCATTTAGCAGTACTGTTGCATTTTTTTTCATTTAAAAAATTTAAAACGGTTAATGATTGGAAGACAAACTGTGACTTAAAATGGAATTACTATTTTTAATCAAATCAACATCCAACGCGCTGAATTTTTAAAAAAATTTTAAATTACCAATTTTTAAATGAAAAAATTTTTAATTTTAAAAAATTTTAAAACAAATTTTAAATTACCGCATTTTATGACTTTGAATGACGTCATCACTAACTTATTAATTTACATGAAATTTCTACACTTTGATAACTTTACATTTTCACAGTTACATGCAATAATATTGTCACAGCACAAAAATCATTTCAACAGGAAAACGAAAAGAGAAGGAAATGAAAAGAGTGAAATAAAAATGAACTAAAATGAACGGTTGCATATTTTAAATTGTTCATTAATAGCTAATGAAAGATTCATAAATTTTCGATGGAAAATAAAATTAAAATTGTAAAAGAATTATTTGTGACAAAATGAAAATTTCAATTATTAAAAGAAAAAAAGAAAAAAAAAAGGAAACGAATTATTCATTGTTCCTTCTCCAATATTATCATTTTCATTTTCATTTTCAAATATCAAACAAATCTTATTCATCAAATTATCATTGATAAGAGACGATGAAATGTGCTGTCCGATGAAAAGAAATGATCGATCATCACCTCCTAAGGATAATTCTGGAATTTCTACAACCGCTAAATCAATTTATAATTATTAAATTACTAAATTTGATGGAAATTACGGTAAATTTGATTATATCCCTCCAAGCAAAAGAGTATTTTATTTCTGGAATAGTCTTGAAATTTTTAAATTTTTATCTAAAATAACAATTTGTAGTGTGATGAATGAGGAGGATGAATTGTATTTAGCTTAATGTACAAACTTTAGTGATAAATTTACCGCAAAAAAAATGCTTTTATCACTGTTAGTGATATTTTGATTTAATTAAATCCATCAACAGATGAAGCAAATTCCCATTGTGCACATTGTTTTCAAAAAAAAAAACATTTGTTTTTTTTTTTGATATAATAAAAACAAAATATTCAAAAAATTATCATCACATTCATTCATTAAGAATTGTTAAGAACAACAATTGTATAAAATATCTTTTAAAATATACTCTTTTATGAAAGGTAAACTTTTAATTGAATTAAAATTATTTTTTGAAGAATTAAAAAGCGAAAAAAAATAACAAAGAGAAGAAAACACTGAAAATGAGGTAATTTTTTTCAAAAATTTTTCTTTTACACTAAAATTATTGTACGATAAAAGAAAAAGAACTGTAAGTTAAATTGAAAAAAATAAAAAATACAAAGAATTTAATTGGAAATTCAGAAGTAATTAAAAAAAGTAAGTACGAAATACTACAAAGTTACTTTTTTTTCTTTTGAAATTATTTTAATTTTAATACTATTTCAAAAAATATTCTTTTATTTTTTACAAAGTTACTAAAATATCTTTCATTACTTATTATTTAATAACATTTTTTTTCAGTGATAAAATTTAAATGTTATCGATAAATTTTAAAACTCTATTATCAGCATAAATATAAAACATAATGTAAATTGTTGAATTCACAAATTTACATACTTTGAACGTGTACACCTCGATCTACGCCACTTATTAGTATAAATCTAAATTTACACATTCCTACTGTGTACACGTAAATTTTCAAATTCATAAACATGCAAGTATATCGTTGAAGTGACAGCCATACATATTATGCATATATGCATAGGTTCGTGTACACTTACGTGAATATTTACGTGAATACTAATGAACTGTTTAATTAATAGCGCCTATTAATTCGTTCCGGAAACGTTTACGACTTTAAGACATCTATTTGCTTAAAATTAGAATCGTACACGTATTAAATACAACTATATGAAATTTGAAATTAATATTTAAGTATAAAATATGTATTAACAAAAAAAAGAGAAAGAAAATAAAATGGAAATTTCAACTGCAATTAACAAAGGTTTATAATAAACTTTTTTTTTCTAAAGAACATTAAATGAATAACTTCATAACCATTAATAATAAGTGATATTTGAATTCAAACTACCTATATTTGAATTTAATTTACCTCACTGAGCATAACAATATGCTATCGTTGACAAATAGACCTGAATTGCTTTAACAATGTGACTAACAAGAATTCTGATAATCTAAGAAGAAAAAAAAGAAGTAATCAGCAACCGTTAAAATAGTAATTGTACTGAAAGTAAGAGCATTTAGCTACATTTTTCCAACAACCAATTTCATTTTATTTCATTAATAAGTTAGTTTAATTGCAATAAAACTTTTGAGATATTAAAATAAGTTGTAATAAAATAAAACTTTAAATTGCTAATTTATTTTTTATTTTAATCGAGTAGACTACAAAATGAAATTTCTAGCATAAGCGATGTAAGGAATATGATGAAAATGAATTAGTTTCATTAATTGGCTGTAAATAAAACTGGCAAATTACATTCTCAGATTATTTTAATGCGTCAAATTTCAAATTTACTGAAATAAAAATATGTAAGTTAATGACTTCTTATTAGAACTACAAAATTTGTGTGTTAAAAAAAAATCTGATGAAATTACAGGGCAGGAAAAAAAGCTTATGAAATTTATTTCTCAAAAAAAAACTCATTTAATTTATTAAAATGTAGAAAATTTTATTTAAATATTTAAGGTAACCCATGCTTGCATACAATTCCTCTTTTAAAAATATCGTAAAAGATGTAAGAATCGCAGAAAAAAAAGAGAGAGAGAGAGAGGGAGAAACTAATTAATTTAATTAAATACAAAAGAATCATCCATCCGCCGATGAAATTCATAGCAATTTGCATTTAATTTTTGTTTGCAATTCTAAACTGTAATTGTTTAAAGAAGGAACTGATAATAAAGTGTATTTTTAAAATGAAATATATTTTTGGAAAAAAGTGATAATGATAATTTTAAAAATATATTTAAATCATTTTTAAATAATAATGAAATATATTTATTATTTACTTAATTTCTATGCATTTTGAGCAAGAAATTTCAACAATATATTTTAGCACAATGGCTAGTAAATGAGCCATAATTGGTTTTTAGGGCATACCGTAAATGGGAGAGTTTGAACGTTGGCCAAATGTATTCCATTCAGTGGTAATTTGGCTTATTTAGGCCTGTTTATACTAGCTTAATATGCCTATACTCATTTCTAACCTTTACTTTTTGGCCCTTTTGGGTCAATTTTTCTTGGCTACATTTTCCGAAATTACGGCACCTATTAAGCGCAGTCTTTCTCGTTTTATTATTTTACTATTCAAAATGTTTTCCTGCTTACATATACTGCAGAATACGGAAAAATGGGAGTAGTCCGGAAAGAGAAGGTAAGACAATCCGGTATACACTAAAATTAATTCCGCAACTTGTTCAAAATGAGATCAGTAAACTCTAATGCAACGATTATTTCAAGTTTTATCTGTTAAGAAAAAGATGATAATGATAATGCTTATGATATTTTGTTAAGGGCTAATAAATTATCAATCAATAAATACAATATCAATAAATATCAATAAAAAAAAATATAATATCAATAAATATTAATAGATCATAAATATCAATAAATCAATAAATTTAAAAGAGGAAAAAATTTTGAGTGATATATTTAAAATTCAAATTTAGTTTTAATTAAACCAACTTAGTAGCATTTACTGTTGCAGTTAGTTATTTCATTTACACATATTATAATGTAACTTTTAATTTTTTTTTTTAATTTCATAAAACTATACGATAAATAATAAATGAATGTGTAAAATTTTATAAATTGCAATTTTTTCTCTTTTTTTTTTCTCTTCCCTTTTTTTTCCTCCTCTTTTAAACACTTGAAAAGGGCTCCACTTTTGCTTTCTATTCTTGTTCCCATTCATTTTTAAAAATATACCCTAAAGCATTTTACAACTCGTTCTCAAACATGTTTCCCTTGGTATTTTATAGGAGATGAAAGATTGGACAATGAATGAATGGGAGAAGGAGGAATAGAGGGGGAGAGAGAGAGAGAGAGAGAGAAGGATTTTATTGAATTTCAAATAATCATCATAATCTCACTTTTCACGTTCTGCTGATAGTACAGATACTATTTATTAATTAATAGATATTAGAAATTAAAATAGAAAAGATTTAGTTGTAAAATTTTAGTAGTTTAACAAATTAAATTAAACTTTTTATTTTCTTTTCGCTTTTTTTTTCTCCCTCTCTCTCTGTGCGCGTTTTCTTCTCGAAACTTGTTTTTGAATATTTATTGCTTATAAAATTATTTTAGTTAAATTTAAATTTTATATTTTACTTTTTGGTTTGTTTTTGCTTCCAAAATTTGCAAATGATAATTTCGGACAATAATTTATAGTATTGTAGTAGAAGTGGATGGTTTTCACATTTCAGTTGAGTTGCAATTGGAAATAAATATAAATATCATTTGGATGAGATTGAAATTATCAGTAAGTTTAATTGATGGAACTGCCCAAAATGGCACTAAATTCCTAAAATTTAAAATAATCTTATTAATTCAGACAGTTTTAAATTTTAGGAATTTAGTACCATTTTGTTGTTATGAAATTTATTTATTGGTTTAATTTTTAGCGAAATGTATGATAGGCGCTCAATGGTTTAAAAAGAAGAAAACCGTTAATTCTTTACTGACAAAAATTTCACCATCTCATTGGTTTAATTGCATAAATTTTATGTTGATGTGAAAAACATCAAGCATACACTAGCAAACTTGTTACATTTTGATGAAATTTTAATTTAAGATTTGAAAAAAAAATTCTTTTTTTTTTCATTTTCTTCCATTAAATCATACTTTGATAATTTGAGAGGAAAAATTAAAAAAAAAATTTTAAATTTTTCCAAAATTTCATTGCTAACTTTGTCCTTCAAACAAAAAAAATTGTTCATTCATTTAAACAACTAAAATTTTCTTATTTTTATCGATTTTTTCTTTTGCTGAAATTTGAAAAAAAAAAATTTCCAAAATGATTTGAAGGACATTTTTGCTGTTTACTCGGTAAATTCGTTCGTCGATCTGTCTGTTCGTTCGTTTTTCTTTTTTCTTTTTTCAAAATATATTTGATAGACAGCCACGTGTCAACGATCATCCATCCTTATTTTCATGCATTTCATTTCATTGTTGCGTAATAGATGCATTTTGAAGCTTTCATTTCAATTCTATGAAAAAAAAATTTTTTTTTTCTAAATTTCATTTTCACCTTCACATTCATACCTGCTCTCGTTCAATGTCATTTATATTCTTCTTGTAGTTGTTCCTATTGGATTACCCATTGTGCTGCAACTCAACAGGATATATTGAGAGTAATTAATTTTCAATGCAATGCTTGCACTAATTCTCAAACACATTTGATAACTTCTTATCATTGATAATTATGATAACAATGATGATAATGATAATGTTAAGTAGCGCAAAATATTGTAGTAAAATAACATTGAATGAGGGACAGGGTAGAGAGAAAGGGAAAAATTAAATAACTTACGGTTGAAAGTTTTTCAAGTGATGAAATTTAGCTTGATAAGTGTGAAAAAAATTTTTTTTTAAAAACAAAATTTTACTTTTCTACTCTATAAATACAGGGAATAATGATATTTGTCATAACGAAAGATAATGATAATGGTAATGATGATTATGGTGATAATGATAGTGATAATGGTAATGATGATTATGGTGATAATGATAGTGATAATGGTAATGATGATTATGGTGATAATGATAGTGATGGATGATGATGACCTTGAATGTTACTTGTTAGTTGTCAGCGGAACTACACTGCTGACAACTGTCGCGTCTACACGGTAAGATAATAGACGGTTTGATGGAACTTGTTCCATTGTCACTACTGCAAAGCAATCCCATTTCAATTTTAGTTTTTTTCATAGGAAAGAAGAGAAAGAGAAAAAAAATAAGTAAAAATATTTCCTTATATATTACATGAGACAGAGAGAGAGAGAGAGAGATAGCAACGAACAAAACAAAATGATATATAAAAGAACAGGTAGAACAGAAATGTAATGAGATGAAAAAAAAAGGACAAACAAGCATGTCATCAGGAACAAGTTCCTCTCCCCTTTGCTCTAAACAATAATTTTTTTTTTATTCCTGAAACGAAAAACAAGAAATTCGGAAGAACACCTCCGCTTTTCTTTCTTGCTAAGATGAAAAACGAAAAGAGCAGCAGTAAAATGAGAGAAGAGATGTGTTGTGCGGAAAAAAAAAAGATCACTTCAGCTAAAACTTCCGTTCTTATCCTTTCTATCCAACAAAGGAAGAAAAAAAACGAAACAAAAAAAATATGAAGATGAAATGAACGATGTAATTTGTGGAAAAATAATTTATTATTCATTTTCTTTCTTTATTGCAATAATCACTTTTCATTTTACCTCTACCGTAATCATCATCATCATCGTTACTCTGTAACTTTTCTCTCTCTCTCTCTCATGTAACAGCTTTCTTTTTCTCCTCCACTATTACCTCTTCCTTCTCTCTTCCCTCTCTTCCACAATATTATATTTGTAAAAAAATAAAATTCAAACTGCTTTAATTCGAGGAATTTATAAAAAAAAAATAAAATCCCATTAGAAAAATATTTCTGAAAAAAAACCTAATTTTATTTAATTTCCCTTTTTTTTCATTCCTTTCTCAAAATATTACCAACCTTTTCGTGTATGTGTGTGTGTGTGTGTGTGTGTGTGTGTGCACCACATGCATGCTATACAATGATGACCTTTAACTTTCATTTTCATTCGACTTTAAATCAATTAAGATTATTATCAAACTAACCGGTATCTATCATCGTTCATCCTAGCAGTCACTTTTAAAATGTTCATGTTGACGACGAAGTTTGCAACACAATAATTTTGAATTCTTACAATTATCTTTTATTAAAATGTGTCTTCTGAATACAACAAATATCATTGTAAACTATTTTTTAATCACTTTTTTTCTCTGTCCTCCTTCTCTCTCTCTCTTTCTCTTTGTCCCTCTTAAAATTTTAAAATTTTCACATATAAATTTTTTTTTTTAATTTTCAAATATAAATCTCTAGTTTTAATTATTTGCTTTTAAAACAAGTTAGATATATTATTTAACTATCATTTTGATATACTCTATAATTTGATTACTCAAATTAAACCAACTCTGTTGCAGTGGGAATTAAATCATCGATAATAATTCGAAATATTTTTATTTTTTTTATTCTTCAAATACTTTCATAACAATTGTTGTTTGAGTAAAAGGGTATATTTTCAAGTAAAAATTCACTCGAAAACCTGAAATAAATTAAAATTAAATATTCAATTCTACAGGAATAATATTCATATACATATGTCATTTGATAAATTTAAATCAGCCTATTCTCTTGTAAAATTAATTCATATCGCTGATACTGTTGTCTGTTGTACATCTCGGTAATCGCAGAGCAATATCCGATCGCAGCGAGTAGACGCGCATTCAAAACTTCATTACTATCATTCTTCATTCGTTTCAAAACAAAAACAAACAAGCAAACAAACAAACAAACAAACAAAGAAAACAAACAAACAAACAAACAAAGGAAACAAACAAAACAAGCAAACAAAGTATTATTCATTTAGCGGTTGTTTCATTTTAAAATTGCAACTTCAATTTTTCCCACAGCAGCAATTAAAATTAATTTTATTATTTGTTGCTATTCTTTTGCAATAATAGGAACGATAAAAATTAGCAATGTAAAAGAATGATAATATCAATGACAGATCATAGTGTACCGATAGATCGTAGTAGCATTAACAATAATAATTTACAAATTATCATAATTAAAAATACTAACAAATAATAACCGATGATAACTGGTACGATTGATTTCAGACCGGTTCTCCTCCTCCTCCTCCTCCTCCTCCTTCTACCACTTCCTCCTTCATCATTTCATGCAAAACAACTGGTCTATCTAATGCATAACCAAATTGTAGTAACATTTAAAGAATGTCGTATATTTATTCAACATTATTAGCAAAAAGCATTAGAAACAGGAAGAGAGAGAGAGAGAGAGAGAGAGAGGGATTCAAGGATAAAAAAAAACTTGTTTTATTAGATAGAAATAGAATTAGAAGAGTGGAAAAAAAGCTTTGAAACAAAAGATAGAAGGAAGCAGGACAGGTGAGCTGAAGAGGAGGAGGAGGAGGAGGATTGCTGTGAAAAGTAATCAAACAACTATCCTTATCAGCAACATGTCATTGCAAAAACCGGATTTTCATCCTTTTTATTTCACTCTTCTACCTCCTCTGTTCATCCTGTTCGTTCACTCTTCCCCTTCCCCCTCCCCTCCACCATACCTGTCCCCCTCCCCTCCTTCATCAGATTCTTCCTCTTCCTGTTTGATTCAACTACTACTATTAAACATTTAAATAACAACAGGAATTTTTGGAAGGTTTGAAATTCTAGCTAGTAATTGAAGAGTAGTAGTTCTGATAATAATTATTAATTTAATGATAATAATATTAAGTTAATAACAGTAATCATTTTGACAGTAATGATAATCATAGTGATAACAGTAATAATAACAACTAAACAATTAAATAAAAAAAACAAATAAACAATGGATTGCTTTTTAAGAAAACAAAAAAAAAGATTGCTTTATAGAAATTGCATAAAACACTTATAATTGAAGTAAGCAAAAAAAAAACGGAAAAAGTTTTTTTCAATTTTTTTTTTGAAAAATTTTATTTGTTATAAAAATTTGAAAAAGTTTTTAGACAGAAATAAGAAACAAAGTGCTAATTAACAAAAGGAGAGAAAAGGAAACCGGAATATGCTCATTAATATCCTCTCTTCTCCTCTTCCTCATTCACTCCTTAAATTCTTCTTCCTACCAGTTATTTTAAGCAAGCATTTTTTCTTTCACAACTAATCACATTGTTAGTTAACGGTAATTTTTTTTTTTTCATTTTCAGCCTTCCATGGAATATTGAGCCGGATGAAAGATAGGTAATACTTATAGCAGTAGTAGTAGTAGTAGTAGTTAGTAGCAGTAACAGTAGCAGTTGTAGTAGCAGTAGTTAGTAGTAGTAGTAGCAGTAGCAGTAGTAGTAGTAGTAGTTAGTAGTAGTAGCAGTAGTAGTAGTAGTAGTTAGTAGTAGTAGCAGTAGCAGTAGCAGTTGTAGTAGTAGTAGCAGTAGTAGTAGTAGTAGTAGTACTGATACGAAATGGATTGAGTAAAAAAAAATGTTCAACAGAAAAAAGGAAGGATAGGAAATGAAAGTGAAAAGAGAGATTGAGTAGGTTGAGGTAGAAAGGAGGAAAAATGAAAAAAAAAACCGGAATTATTGTTAAAATTATTTGTATCATTTTTCACTTTCGCTTTTCTTTTTTCAAACAAACACATTTAGAAACAGGCATTTCACCTCTCTCCTCTCCTCTTATCTTCTCATATCAAAAAAAAATGATATCCTTCCTCTCTTCTACCTCTACCACTATTTTTCGATCTTTTATAATAGAAATGCAAAAAAAGGAAAAAGAAATTTTTTTGTTAAATAATATGAATTTTACAATCATTCATTATCGCATTTTTTTTCCTCTCTCTTTCTCTCTTATTCACTATTTCGCTTAATTTTAAATTATTCATATGATTAACCATTCAATGTTAATGCTTTATTTATATTTGTGTTAAATTTAGCTTTTCTCATTTATTACTTCTTGAAAAATATTTTTGCCGATTTTTCTTTCAATTCTATTAGTTATGAGTAAAGTAATTTCAAATTTTCTTTTTTTAAATTCTTTAGTTAGCGTGAAAAGTAATCTTTCCTATGCGATAATTACAAATGAATAATATTATATACTAAGCTACGTGTATAAGCACTAATTTAATAAGTTCTGCTTTATGTGCTTATTAAATTCCTTTTAATAATACTTTGATTATTATTTTGTATTTTTGATAAACTTTATGAATATCTCTTTCTGATCAACCACCTGTATAGCAATTATTAAAACAAAACAAAATAGGAAATTTTATTTGCTTTCAGGTGGACATTATTATTATTATTTTCATCATTATCATCGTTATTACTATTATTAAATATCATTATTATTATTATTATTATTTTTATCATTATCATCATCATTACTATTATTAAATATCATTATTATTATTATTACTGATTTCAATTATTCCCGTTTAATATATGCTAAATTCGATCTAGTCGACTTAAAACTTAAATCAAAAGAGATATAAATGAATTGAAGCGATTATGACTTATTTTCGGAACGAGGGAGAAGGTGTGGTGGTGGGCGGAAGGGGTGGGGGGGAGAGGGAGTAGAGAGGGTGATATTCCACTCGTAAAACATGAAATCTTTATCGTAGGTTCAAGTTTGGCAGACTTGCAAGACCGGTTAATGAAAATTAAATTGAAAGCCTGATTTTTGCTGAATAAATATGTGATTGTGGGAGAAGAATGGTTGATGATTAGTGCAATGCAACTTCCTTGTTTGGACATGGAAGCAACTGATAACCGGATTCCACTCCTAATATTAGCCCGATAGTAATTCCGTTTTTTTTTCTCTTCGTTTTTATTCAGTTTCGAATTTCTTTTCATAGTGATGAAAATCATCGATGCACACCTCCTGTTGTTTCAGCATTTCTTTGGCATTCAATCCTTCAATCCATCCTTTCCTTCCTGTCCTATCCGTTTATTTTTCATTTTATGAAACAAACGAGTAATATTTTGCAAAAATTTTCACAAATTAATTTTCTCAAAAAAAAGTATCATTTAGCAAAGTAATTGAAATTGTATACTTTCATATAATATATTTCACATCATAAGATTAGTATGAATTTTGCTATATTCTTAGTAATATTGTCTATGTGCTGATAGCTATATCAGTATTAATAATTATATCAGTACTATATTTACATATACCTATTGGTATAGTCATAACATTATCAGTATAGTATTAGTATAGTTATAATAATAGAGTATATTAATATTCGATATATAACATGCGACACTCTTTTTTTCAATTAATTGAAACATTCTGTTATCATACGATATTTATCACAGTTATCATATTATCACTGATAATATCAGTGATAATATGATAACTGTGATAATGATAACTGTCAGAATATTCATTCTGATGAATGTATATTAAGATTATAGTATCATTAAAATATGTTATTACCATTTATCACTATTGTATTACATAAACATATCCGTGCTACTACTACTACTACTATCAACATTATTGACGTTGAAACTAATTTAATTAATTAATAAATTTTAATTTCAAAATATGTAATTCAGTTTATTAATAATGTTTTTAGATTAATTATAATAAGTTGCAGTAAAATTTAAAAATTTCATAATTGCACCTATTTTGATTAACGAACACAGTGATGTGGAATTTTTTACATTATTTAACTGTATTTTAGGGAAAGAGGAAGAAAAAAAAACTTGCTGGCGAATTTTTTAGTTTGTTCAAATTTTGTTTTCGATCTGAAAACAGTCCTGCAATGATCAAAATTTTTTTAGAACCTGTAAAATTGAACGGGTTTTTCAGGAGTACATTTGGCATATAATCTGTAATTGTTACCTTTGATTTCTGATTTTTCCGTCTCCTATCAACACTTACCTTTCTTGGGGTTATTTGTGGTTACTGTATTTGTAAAGGTAACAATTACAGATTATATGGGTTATTCAATACATTTTAAGGCCTATTGTTCCATACATTTAAGGCCCGTTGTTCGGTATATATTAAAGGCTTTTTTTATTAGTAAAATATTTGGATGGTAATTTTTCACTTCTTTTTTTTCCCAATTTATTATTTGTAATTTCCATTTTACATTAACCATTTTTTAATTGCAAAAATAATAATAAATTAATAAAATTTTAGTGAATTTGTTGTTTTAGCAATAAAATGAAATTTTTTTTCATTTTTTAATTAATATAGTATTGCTTTTGAAAATGCTTCATATTATTTATTTGCATTCCGATATGCAAATAATATTAGCCAAACTTTCGTTTATAATACATAAAGCCAATAGGTTATTCAATACATTTTAAGGCCTATTGTTCCGCACATTTAAGGCCCGTTGTTCAATATACACTAAAGGCTTTTTTTATTACTAAAATGCTTGGATGGTAATTTTTCACTTCTTTTTTTTCCCAATTTATTATTTGTAATTTCCATTTTACATTAATTAATTCATCTTTTTCGTCGTTTCTCCCTCTCCCCTCTCCCTCTCTTCCGTCTCATCTCCATTTTCTCATTTCTCTTTTCACTAATATCATTTTTGCATTTATAAAAAGCCTTTAAAAGAAAAAAAACGAATCGAAACGAGTAAAACGAAAGAATACGTCAAGCACATTTATATGTATTTTTATGGTAATTTCGTGCATATTTGATGAGAGCAAATATGATATGAGCAAACAGATTGATAGCTTAACGAATGAATTAATAACAATAATAATAATAATAATCGTAATAATACATTCCTAGATTAACCGGTTTTGCTAATCCGGTTAAGCTAGCAATGTGGGATGGATAGAGGAAGAAAAAAGAAAACGAAAAACGTAACGATATAAGATGGTATGCAATAAATGACTTATTAATCCGGAAAGTAATTTAACAAAAAAAAAATAAGGAAAACAGAGGGAAAAAAAAATAGAGGATGAAATGTTAAATTTAAAAAAATTCTATTTTCAAATTATCCTTTAGCTATTTTATTTTACCCTCTCTCGTTTTTTTTCTCTATCTCTCTCTCTCTTTTTTTTTTCGCCACATTTGCATCTTATCCCTTTTATTCATCAATCTGTTACATTCTTTCTCACTCATACAACGATATCTGGTAAGCTGTTTTTTTTTCTTTTGCATTTTTTTCTTTCCCTTCTTCTCCCTTTCTTTTTTTCGATTCTTTTTCTGCTCTCTTTCTCTTTCCATCTGCTTTTTTTCTCTCTCTCTTTTTACGATGAGAGAAATGAGAGAAGAGAGGAATATATCATTCATTGATTAACTTGCATTTGTATAAAATAATTAGCATATTTATTTATGCCTTCCAAACTATCATTCAATCATTTCATTTCATTTCTGTTTTTTTTTCCTTCGTAATTTTATCAATCATTTTTTTTTGTAACATAAAATTTGAAAGGAAAAAATTTAAAAATTTATATTTAAGAATTTGGATGAAATTTTTTTCATTTCTTGAATATTTATGTTTAATTTAATTCAATTGCTTTTCTTGGTTTTTCTACTCGATATCTTCGTCTCTTATCAGTCATTCCAGTGATATTGTTATTCGATAATTTTTGCAGAATTATTATTTATTAATTCAAGTATTTTAAAATAATTTTTAATTTAAATATCTTTGAACAATTCATATTGCACTTTTGTAATTATCGATCCATCCATCGATTAAAATCATTCGTTATTACTGTACCGCTAGAAAACTTTAATAAAATTACATAAAGTTAAAATTCTGGAAATTCACTACTTGAATATCTAATTTTTTAAATGTGTGGTGTGTGTGTGTGTGTGTGTGTGTGTGTGTGTGTGTGTGTGTGTGTGTGTGTGTGAAATATTTTTAAGGTGTTTTTCGAACATCTATTATCATCAAAAATAATGATCAATTCATCTCATAATTGAAGTTGACATTTTCAAAAAAATTTTTTTTTTCAACTTCGTCGAACATTTAGCGATTTGTAAACAAAAAGGAAAAATTTTAACTATGACTATTTTAACTATTTAATTTTAACTATTTAAGTTAAAATTAGTGAAATCGATCCTTTTCAATAACAAATATGCGCAATGAAATAATTTCAATTTACCATTTATTTAATATTTCAATTTTACTTTTCTTCCACTTCCAAATAAACAGAATTTTTTTTTCAAATTAGGCTTTGCAAATCAAAAGAAAATTGACAAACATTTGTTAAATAGCTAATTTTACTGAAACATTAAAACCTTCTCTCCCTCTCACTCTCTCTCCTCTCTCTCTCTCTCTCTCCGTAAAATCTACATTTGCAAAATTCATATTACTACTATAGATAACATAAATTTTAATTTACTAAAATTTAACTCATTCTATTTAGTTTTATTTTCATTTCTTCCGTCTAAAATTTTCCATCACTTTTATTTTATCTCTCATTTATTTATTTTACTTTTTAATTTTTTGTTTCTTATAACTAACAAAAAGCCGTTTTTATTAAAAAAAAACTTTTTACTTTTGTTTATTTATTTTTCTTTTATCTACCAGTTTTTAGCACTTTTCATTGAAATTTCCACCTTTCATTTCATTTCACTTTGTTTGTTTGTTTCCTTTTGCTTCCCTAAATTTATCATAAAATTGAAATTCTTTGTTAAAATAAACATAAAGTTAAAAAAGGAAGAAATAAAAAAAGACGAAAATGATGGAATATAATGTATGATTTCTTTTTTCTTTGTCTGAATTTGTTATTTCTTTTTTTTTTGGAAAATTGCGCTTTCTTTGTAAGCTTACTATTTTTGTGTTTTCAAATTCGTAAACTAAAAATATTTACGTGTGGAAAATTTCATTTCTAAAATTTGCTAATTAACACTGAAATTGATTGATTGTTATTGTTATTGTCAATTGTTCAATGAATATGTTAATTGGTTATTTCCAAATAACAATTACTAATCAATTTATTCATTTCATTTTGTTTTATTAATTAATTATATGATTAATTGATATATATAGTTAGTGTCAAGGTGTCAAGGTGTACTAATCATTTATTCATTTCATTTTTTTTTATTAATTAATTATATGATTAATGATAGATATAGTTAGTGTCAAGGTGTCAAGGTGTATGTCATTTATTCATTTCATTTTTTTTTATTAATTAATTATATGATTAATGATAGATATAGTTAGTGTCAAGGTGTACTAATCATTTATTCATTTCATTTGTTTTATTAATTAATTATATGATTAATTGATATATATAGTTAGTGTCAAGGTGTACTAAATCATATTTATTGATGAATGTAGAAAAGAATTAGTGGAGATATTTTACAGGTATTGAAATGAACCCGAAAAACAGGTCAAATATAATGATGACAGTAGTAATGAATGAATGAATCCTGTCGCTGCACTCTTTCATCTTGCGTTTCCCTTTTTTTTTTCTCTCTCTCTCTCTCTCTCCAATAATCCATCTGATCGACCTGTTTCAGTCTACAGTCTTCAAGACCGCGATTACCGATTGCAATCTATGTTGTCACATTCCTTCACATACACAGACATACACACACACACACACATACACACACACACACACATACACACACACACACACATACACACATACACACATACAGACATACATAAATTTCAAGAGAGGAAGAAACCTGTTGTTGCATCAGAATTTATCATCACCATCATCATCATCATCATAATTTCAGCAACGGTCGTTCCTGTTTCCATTTTTTCTAAAAAATTAATTCAAAAAATAATTCATATAAATTAATTGAAATGAAATAATCGGATATTCTTTTTGATATGAACAGTTGCGTACATTTTCTATTTAATTACAAAGAAAAGAAAAAACAATAAGTAATGTAAATCAATCGATAATATTTGAAATAATTTAATTATCAAAATAATTAATTAATAATATTATGTGGTGAAGAACTGAATGTTGCATGAGTACAAAGATAGAGAGAGAGAGAGAGAGAGAGAGAGAGAGAGAGAGAGAGGTAATGATAGAAAAAGGCTTTGATTCATTTTTTTTTCGTTTCGACCTTTATTTATTTAGTCTAATCCTGAATGAATCAAAGTTATCACAAAAGTACATTTTGCTGCTGATTCATTCATTTTCCAGTTTTATTTCCGTTTTAATTCTTAACCGTTCGTCCTACCTTCACATCATTAATTCATTTAGTACAAAAATAACACTCTACCAGTTCAATTGCATCATCCTAGAAGGAGTGAAATTTTGAAAATGATCATCATAATTTCTTGCAAATTATTCCACTCAATCATTTTCTTTTTCCACTTCTTAATTGATAAAGTGATTTGAAAATTTTTAAATCGCACAAGTGCTAATTATTAGTGTTCCAATTTTTCAGCTTCTTCAATCAGATAAATGATAGTAATGATGAAATTAAAATTAATTGAAAAAAATTCCAATTGTTGAAGTGAGAATTAGTTTAATTCAAATTCAGTTTAATTCAATTTAAATTCAATTTAGTTCAGTTTAATTCAATTTAATTCATTTTTCAGTTTAATTCAATTTTATTCAAAACTATTTTTTTCTTTTTGCTTTTTCTAGCCGAAAAAAAAAGCTTTGAAGAAATTTCTCACTCTGCAAAAGGCTTCTTTCTCTCAGTGTTCGTTTCAACAATTAATTTCCCTTGCAGTAATTATTAAAAGATCAAAACATTCTCTCATTAACTTCATCCTCTTTTTTTTCCCCTACCTTTTAATGAGTTTGACATTTCAATTTTAGGAATAGTGCAAATTGTTTTTTTTTAAACCAAACAAAAAATGAATTGAGTAATTTTTGAGTTTTTTTTGTTCATCCCTCCCATCCTGTCCTCCCCTTTCCCCCTCCCCTCCTCCTCTCCAAATATATTATCTGTGACACGAAGTACAATGAAATGAATGGGTCAAATTTCTTCTTGTATCTTCTCTCTCAATACCACATCTTTTTTCCTTCCACTGTCTCTCTCTCTCTCTTTTCCCCTCTCTCTTTATTTCTAATTTTTACAGAAATACATTAAATGAATGGGTCAAATTATTAGCCTTTTTATTTCAAATCTCTACTTCTCAATTTTTTTTTAGTTTTTTTAGTTTTTTTTTTTTGCAAAATTTGTTCCAAATATTCTACAACTCTTTTGATGGCATAAATTAGATCGTTGCGAAATATTTCTCTTTTAAATAATATTAGTTGAAATTCGATAAATGAAAAAGGAAACTAATGAATAATTTTGCAATATTTAAATTTATTTAAATATTCCAATACAATTTGTAATTACATGAACAGAAGAGCCAGTGATAAAGTATTTGTTGTATGAGTTGAAATTATTAATAGAATTTAATTATTCAAATATATGTATGTATATATTTTAAAAGATTTATAATACTAAAAATAGGTTAATCTATGGGATTCAACTATTCCATCATCGTCATTATCATCGTTGCTTACTTCAAATATTTCCCTTTTTCTAGTAGGCAAAAGAATTAAACACAGAGAGAGAGAGAGAGAGGAAGAGAAAGAAAAATGTAAAAAAAAAGCTTGAAAAATGAATTTTATAATTTAAATAAATGAAAAAGATCGAGTCATCAAAAATTTTTTCCATAATTTCAAGCATCAAATTACATTGTATCATGTCAATTTTGATCACAACCCTAATATGTGCTAATTTTATGACGACGAACACGTAACAATACGTGTTTTTCCGTTAGCTAACAATTTTAATTTCTTCATACCATTTTGTATTAGTGAAAAAAAAGAAGCGAATATGAATGCATCCAAGTCGACATCACTCCTTTCCTCTTCCTAATCTTTGATACTTCTTTTTTTCTTTTTTTTTTTTTAAATTCTCTCGCTATCACCTAAAAACTATCATAAGCGCTCATTTCTCACATTAATTTTTTTCTTTTTTTGTTTAGTTAACTTTTATTTCATTTCATTTTCTTTTTAGAAAAAAAAGAAAAGATTCCTGAAAAATCAATTTAAATTTAGCTAACTTACATCTTTTACATTTCTTCCGTTGTATCGCTGATAATATCAGTGATAATGCAATTCAAGCAAACAGAACATTTTATATAAGTTAGCTAAATTTTGTATAAAATTTCAATCAAAATATTTCACGTTTATTTCTTTCTATGTGAAATACAATAAAAAAAAAAGAAAAAAGGAATGAACGAAAAGAGAAAAATGGTTGATTGAAAAGCTTGAAAAATTTGACCTGAAGGTCATTTTATGCCGATGAGCCAAAAAATTAATGTACAATGATAGTTCGTTTTAAAAATTCTTCCTAACTGGAAAAAAATTAACAAAAAAAAAAAGCTGTCCTTCCTGTCTTTTCAACGTCATCGAACTTTTCATACATTTTCTGCTAATATAACTATCTATTTATTTATCTATCTATCTCCATGAATAAATTAGAGAGGTGAATAGATAGATAAATTTCTTTCTTTTTTTTTTCTCAACTTCATCTTCTATTTTAATGTCGCCCAGTAAGAGACAAAAAGATTTTTTAATTTGAATGACCTCCAGACGATAGAAATAATAATAGTAGTTGTTCGTGTAGTAGTGAAATGAAAAAAAAAATTTTTTTTTTTTGTTAGTATAAATTTCAATTTGTATGTTTATTAGCCGTTTATATCTATGCTATTAGATTTCTTTTCCTTTAATTTTCATCATTTTATTCTCTTTCTTTCTTTCTTCGATTTATATTTTTTTTGAAATTTATTTAAAAATAATTTAAATTCCTACACTCTCTTAATACTTGCAAATGAATACTATTTATTATTAGTAAATTTTATTATTAAATTTTATTAATTTTATTAAACAATTTATTATTATTTAATCGCAATAATCGTAGTTTTATATTCAAAAAAAGACTTATTAGCAGAAAAAAAATATTTTTTTTTTCAAATAAATTTGCTGCAAAATTATTTAAACGATGAATGAATTAGTTATTTCGTTTTTTTTTTTCTTTTTTCGTTATTATTTATTGAAAATGATAGGCGAAATGATAGGACTCCTCACATATGTTATCAGTGAAAATGTTGCAACGATGCTGTTTCACATATTTTTATACAATTTCTCTTTTATCAAATGAATTACAGTGCCATTTTTTGCAAAAATTGAAATTTTTTTTTCCTCAAAATGATGAATAAGCATGAAAAATGAGCCTTTTTGAATTAATTCTAACTTACAGTTAGAAAGGAAGAAGAAAAAAAAAAACCGAAAGGAAACAAAACAATTGCCGTGCCATTATCAGTTAGTAATTACAATTTAAAATTTATGAAATATATAAAAATTCATAAATTGTAATTCGCAATTATGCATCATTCTATCAAAATATCTGTTAGGATAAAAGTTCAAAGAATTTTCATTTCTTTTTCTTTGCTAAACTTTTGCACTAAATTTTAATTCTATCAAACGCAACTGCTATATCATTCAATTATCATAAAGAGACTATTATCAGTGAATTATCAGTCTTAACTATTTCTTTCTTTTTTTTTTAGAAATTATTCAATTAGCAGTAATTGAAATGATAAAGTTTAGTTTACATTTGTATAATTTACATATTCATATTTTACAAATATGATTTGTCCCCGCTTGTCCTCCCTCTTTCTCTCTCTTGTTTGCCGCATCAGTCTTCCTGTCATTATATTATGCAAACCAATCATCAATGTGAAATTGTTTGTTCGTTCGAAGGTTACCACTTCTACCACGCAAATTATCATCCTCAACTATTTATGCTCATTCTGACCTTTCAACTTCTCTAAACTTTATTTTCGAGTAAATTATAAAATAACAAAAATTTCTAATTTTCCACAACAACAACAACAACAACAACAACAACAACAACAACAACAACAACAACAACAACAAACAACGGCAACAGTAACAGCAAAAAAAAACTAAAGAAAATGAGTAGAACTAAAGAACATAAATTATTCGCTCTTTTTTTCTTCTTCCTTTTCTTTTTCAACTTCTCCTCCTTTTCTTTTATTCTTCATTTTGCAAGGAATAAATTATTTTGAAACAATTTTTTTTTTGCAAACATTCTTTTCTTAAATTTTATGAAAATTTTCTCTCATAAATATTAGTAATGCAATATTGCATTTGGAACATTTTTGTAGTAATTTTCATTTAATTTTTCAACAATTATAATTACTATTTTACATTTGTAAGCAAAATTTTAAAATTATATAATTCAAATTTATTGCTCTTTTCTATGTGTGGTGTGTGTGTGTGTGTGTGTGTGTGTGTGTGTGTGTGTGTGTGTGTGTGTGTGTGTGTGTGTGTGTGTGTGGTGTGTGTGTGTGTATGAAATTGAAAGAAAAGGGAATAATTCTATTTTTTTTTAAAATTAAACAAATTAATTAACAGTTAAATGTATAATATATAATGCACAATGATTTCTGTAATGTTTAACATTTAGCGTTTATTTTCAACGATTTGTCTGAATTTGAAAAAATTTTTTTTAAAAAAAAATACAAAGTTATTTTAATACATTTTTTTTATTATTAAAAAAATACAAAAATGAAATTTTAATTAAAACCTTTTATCTATCCATTTCATTTTATTCAATCGTATTTTATGTTGTAGAATTTATATAATTTGAAATTATATGAAATATCCGATAAAAGAAAGAAATGTTGCGTCATCCTTTGGATGAGATCGGATAAATTTATGTTTTATCCTAAAATTTGATGATAAATATTATTGCTCTTCTCTTCTTCATATCCATTGTTTCATTAAACTTAAAACTCTTCAATCTTTTAATCATTTCCACTCTCTCTCATCTCTCTCTCTCTCTCTCGCATTTTTGTTTTGTTTTAAAATTTGATGAGATAAGGTCAGAGGTTGCAGAACTATGGAAATTATTGTCTAATATTTATATGCAGTGTGATATTTGATGGTGATAATGGTATTGGTGTCAGCGGTCGTTGATGATGGTGGTGATGGTTGGTGGTACCCATCACAGGCTGGTGCCTTTTACTACTATTGCTGGTTTTGGCCTTCTTTTCCTCCTCCTCCACCTCCTTCCTCCTTTCACATCCTTATCCTTCTTTTTCTTCCCTCGACCTCCTCCTCCTCCTCCTCCTCCTCAATTTACTCCTCCTCTTCCTGCTCGTACTTTTGCTTCATCTTTTCGAGATTTAATACCCTCGCGATCTCTCGTCCACCGATCGACCGGTTATTGTGAAGAAAATCACATAATAGATAGAAACACGCATATACATTGAACCGAACCATCCGTGTATTGTGGTGGGTGACGTTTGGTGACAACAGTTCAACAGAGTTCATTTTGGTTGTAGACTGTCACCCTATCTCACCCTCTCCTAACTTGTTAAAGAACCACCTATCTCCTCCTCTATTCTTTCTATCAGCCACCCTAACTTGTTAAAGCTGGTTGAAAACTGAGTTGTTCGTCCTTCTAACTGCACCATCTATCTATCTTACCTATGACCTGATGGTCAAGTGTTCTCTTCACTCTTTTTTCCTTTTTTTCCCCCCTTCCCTCCTCCTCCTCCCCTTCCTACCACCCTCTTCCCACCAGTGATCTGTTTCAACAACATAACTGACTGGTACCGTCCTTGATAACTTTATCCCCGCTATCCCAATACAGGTATTATTTTCAATTCATTCTCACTCCCAATATCTTCCTTCCTAATCTACCCATTCACCACCATTTTGGTTAGTTCATCATTAACTCAACTCACTGCTACTGTTTTTTTTTTCCCCTCTCACCTTTTACGGCAGCCTACGGCATTCTCTCATTCAGATCCTCACCTGTCCAACTATGTTACTACATATCGGGTCTTCCCCATACAGAGGCTGAACATAAGATGATTAGGTATGTGTATGATTGATATGGTGTTTATGTGTTATCACTGGCCCTGTTTATGTCTTATCACTTACCACAAAAATGATATCATTTCAATTTTTTGTTTTTTTGCCTTAGAAATGATCGAAATCACAAATCTTTTTTTTCTTCTTTGTTTTTTTTTCTCTTTGTAGAATTCATTTTCAGAATATCCATCAATTGATAAATTGTAATGATCACTTGTTTTTCGCTTTTTCTTTTCTTTTTTTCCATCTTTCTCCTCTTCTTTCTCTCTCTCTCTCTCTCTTTTCCTTGACATTTCAATAATTCAAAATTTCTGCAAATGAACTTATATGAAATTTCTTCTTTTTTTTTTTGTTTTTAAATTTTTGTTCAAACCTTTCTTTCTGTCCATTTTTGGCGACAATTTTGTTTTCTTTATTTTCTTTTTTTTTTTGTTTAATCTTTCAGATTTTTCAGAGAAATTTCCTTCAGGATGTTACAATTTTCCAAATTCATTGCATGCAACAAAATACTTTTTAGTTTCAAAATTAAAATTTTTACAAAAAATTATATTTCTCATTTTACAATAAAATAAAAAAGACAAACAAAAAGTAGAAATATTGTGAAAAATTAAAATTTAAGTTTGTTTTATGCTAGCATCTCTCCCTCCCTCTCTCTCTCTCTCCCTTTCTCTGTGGGCATATCAATTCACTAGCACTTATGATAATTGGATGTTTTAGAGAAAAAGAAAAAAAAAACCATAAGCTAAAACTTTTCAGTAATAAATTAAACAAAAGCGAAGGAAAAAATTTTCAAAAAAAAAAATTATTACTGAGAGCATAGCAATTTACAGTTATATATAGTTAAATGGAACTTTCCTTGGGAATATTTACAAATCGAATTTAAAATAATTAAATTTCATATAATTAGAAATATTTTATAACTTTCAGCATCATTTAATTAAGCATAAGCAAAATACAATTAATTACTTGCAAAAAAAAATTAATGAATGAATTTGAAAGAATGTAAATATTACGCAATTGTTAACAAATTATTTGAAATTTAAAAATACTTTAGTAAATTATAAAATGTAAAAATAGGCATATATTATAGCTTTAACCTATTTGAGCTCATTTCCTGTATTTAATCATTTCATGCCAAAAGTGATCCGTACAAGTTGGTAGAAATTGTTCGAATTTTGTTGTGCAAATAATATTCATAGATTTCATTCTGTACATACAACGGAACTCGGAAAGAAGAGATAGGCGGTACCGATACAGTCACAAGAGGTCAACTCCGCCGACTGGCACCGCTTCGGGGAGGAAGTCCATCATCATCATCATCATCATCTCCATCTGCATCATCATCATCATCATCATCATCATCATCATAATCTTGATCCATCATTATCATCATCATCCATTGATGTACCATTTAATGTTATTCCTGTTTTCCATTTTTGTTTCTTTGAGTACTATTTTTTTTTTACCTAAAATTATAATTTGATGAAAACAATAAGTTGAATTGATTTTCTACTTTTTCTTTGCAAGAATTCTTCTACTTAATACTTTAGGTGAGAAAATTTTTTTTCCTATTTTATTTATTTTATTCATAAATTAATAATATCATCTCTCTCTCTCTCTCTCTCTCTCTAGTCTCTTCCTTTTTTAATTACTTTTCTTGCAACGAAAATATCTTGTACTTCTAACCCTATAAATACACATATTGATATTATTATTCATTTCATTCCTTTAATAATAATAATAATAATGGCAACTCGAGGATTATTATTAGGGTGTTATGAATGAATGAATTAATTAGCATTACCTATGATTATACATTCATTAACTTACCTATCATATTACCTATTATCACATCATTCATTAACTTACCTATCATAGATCACATCATAATAAGTCCTATGATATCTCTTGATGAAATTATCCTTTCCTTTCAATAATTTTTATCATTCAAAGTAATACGAGAAATTATTCAATCATTAAGACATCACTAAATTGATCTTATCATTTTGCATTTGCTACAGAGCATTTGTTTACAATTGATAATAAAAATTGAAAATTAGTATGATATTAATATGTGAAAGAAGAGAATAGCGGAAAATGTAAGAGAGAAAAGGATGAAAAATAAAAATTAAATGCTATCTTATCATTAAAATACACTTTTCTTCGTCTTTAATCATATCACCACATACTTCTTCTCACTTATTCATTCCTAATCTTTTTATTAATCAATTATTTAAACTATCACTAATATCATAGCATTATATATCACCGAACTAATACCAATTCATTTCATCAATCATTTTTTTTATATATTATACTTTAATAATCATAACTCTAATGGGTAATCATCTTTTGCAACAAAATGTACCTACGCACATTTTCATTACTCTTATCAGCTATGATTACTAATTATTATTATTATTATTTATTATTATTATTTATTATTTATTTATTTATTATTATTATTATTATTATTATCATTATTATTATTGTTATTATTATAATTATAATTATAATTAATAATAATAATTATTATTAATGTTAATATTTTCAGTAATTTAATAATAATAATTATTATTAATGTTAATATTTTCAGTAATTTAATAATAATAATTATTATTAGTGTTAATATTTTCAGTAATATATGATTATTATCATTAATGATAATATTTTCAATAATATTTTCGGTTAACTGTTGAGCATGTGCTAATTAATGTGTTGATAATTTTAAACTAATAAATTGCAAATAAAAGTATACACGAGAAAATCAATAAGATATGCGTACTTGTTGATAGATGCTGAGATAAAATTCCGTTGCAATTCTCTCGGTGTGATATTTTCATTAAAAAAGAAAAAAAAACTCATTAATTAATTACTTATTATAAATACCAACTATTACTTTTCGTTATTAATATAACTGTACGCACGCATTTTCATTACTTTTATATAGATATGATTATTATTATTGTATCATTGTTATCACTATTATCACAATTATCATCATAAATAATCATTCTTCGCTTTTCTTGAAAAGATTGGGTTATTGGTACGTGTCACAGAGCTGTTTCAAATTAACAAAACCAGTTTCATCCATCCTGTGTTTTTTTCTTTCCCTCTCTCTCCACACACCTTTTTGCTACCTTTTTTAGTTAAATTTAATTTTGGAACTATAAAGAACGAAATAGCAAAAGAATACAATTTATAAACTTTTGATTGAATAAAAAGGCGAAAGAAAAAAACAACTATTACCCCTTGCTAATTTTGATAAAAAAAAAGTGATAGTTTTGTTTGCTTTTTTCTCCCTCTCTACCTTCCTCTTTCCTCCTTCCTCTCTCTCTCTCTCCCTTTCTCTCGTCTGTACTTCTAATTTTTAAAACTAATTTAATATAGGAGGTTTTGAAAAAGGAAAGAGACATGAAAAAGTTGAA
Organism: Litomosoides brasiliensis; assembly: GCA_013365375.1. Lineage (NCBI taxonomy): Eukaryota > Metazoa > Nematoda > Chromadorea > Rhabditida > Onchocercidae > Litomosoides > Litomosoides brasiliensis. Next base: position 50,647 of record JABVXW010000257.1, on the reverse strand, counting down.
GCTTAAACAAGATTTTCTTGTTTTTTTCCTCTTCTTTTCCGATGAAAAAAAAATCCAAAAGTGTCTTCGCTCCTGTCGGCTTATCTGCCCTCTGATAACACCTTATCTAAGGTTTTCTTTTTTTCTTCTCACAAAACAGGTATTTCTTTTTTTTAATGATCGAAGGAAATTAAGAGAGGAAGGAAGAATGGAAAATTAGCGGATAATATAGTTTTTCTTTTTTTTTTATTAAAGCTTATTTTACTATTTAAATTATTAGTTAATATTGGTTGTTGTAGTTGTAGTATCACAAAGTTTTGAAATTTTACTAATCAAATTCCTATTTAATTTCATAGAAATATACTTATTTTAATAATAAAAAGTATGGTCGTCTATTTTACTTTATTTTATATTTGCTGAATTTATTCATTAATTTTTATTATTATAAAATGTGCAGCCTGTAGAAAAAGCAGAAAAAAATTTTATTTTATTTTGTAATATTTATTTATTGTATGATTGAAATGTACCATATTATCCTATTTTAGTACAAATATTTTGTAATACTAAGTTTTAGATTTGTCATTTTAGATATTTCTTTAAAATTTTAAGATGTCAAATTATTTATGTTCCAATTGATCGATCTTTCTATTTCAATTCTGATACTAACATAAGTATGCTTACAGTTAAATATCCAACTGTGCTAATGCAATACCATTGTAAACGTTATTTTAATGATTGGAATAGTTAACAAAAGAATAAGAGAGAGAAAGGGAGGGAGAGAGAGAGAGAAAAGGAGAAAGGAATAGGTCGCTTGAGGATTGAAGTTTAAACTGAAATTAATTGCAACAAACTTTATTTGAATATTAGAAGTTAAGTGAAAAAGTTGTAGAAATACTTGGTAGTCAGGAGATGCGTTAACTGTCCTAATTAGTGATAATCTTTTTTTTTCTTTTTAAATGTTTTTTTAAAAAGAAAAATTAAGGTAAGAATAATTCTTGAAAAAAATTAGGCACTTTGTACACACAAATATTATTTTATTGAATTATTAAAATATTTTTATTTTAATATTTTACAGACATTCTTTTTTATTTACAACAAATGACCATAATTTACCACATATTTTTAAATCATTTGAACTTAATTACACAGTTTGAACTTATTGCTTTTAAACTGTTACCAAAGTAATAAATTAAATTATATCAAAATTGTGAAATTAAATGACATAATTTTACAACTAACTTCCTTGGTATTTTTGCTATGCTCATCTTGTCAACTATTCAATAATGAACTCAACTTGACCCACTTTTTCATCGGGTAAAAACAAGGTCATTGACTTCGTCTATCATTCAAATCCACCCATTTTCTTCGTTCTCTTTTATTGCCATAAAGAAACACAAAAATTATCATCCAATTTTCATTCCATTCTTTTCATTTTTCGTATCAAATCATACATATGATTATTTTTATTATCATTTATACATCATTTATTATTATCATTGTTATCAGTATCATTATTGTTGTTATTGCTATCATCAATGATGGGAAGATTTTATGGATTATATATGGTATTTTATCAATTTCAAAACCATATTAAATTATTATTAACATTTATTTATTATTTTTGTAATTACTATTATCACCATCATTATCAGTTATCAATTGCCATTATTATTTAACCCTAGAACCGAAGCAAAAATGATTTTCAGAAGTAATAATGTTGTGATGTTGTTTTTTTCATCTTTGTTTTCATTGACTTAATGAAAGTAAACATTATCAGTTGTGAGACTGTTATCAGTTACTCATGACATCTGTAATAGTTGGCGAAGTGAAAGATATACATACATTTAGATAAATAAATTATATATATATATATAAAGTATATATGATTCATGTTTTACCCATTTTTACGTAGAAAATTCCAATCTATTTGCCTGTAATATGCACTGATAAGGTATATGAGGTTTTTTTCATTCTTCTCATTATACAGTTTGATATACTTTATCATTCTCTTATCAGTTATTTTATATCTTTTATAGCATTAGAATCATTTCCTCAGCACAGTATATTTTATAAAATGCTACAGTGATTTGGCTTACTGATAAAAATTATCATTTATTATTTTAGTAAATGATAATAATGTTGAAATATTAATTATAGAATACAATAATTATGGAAAATTCAAAAAATTACATCGTCGTTTTTTCTTTTCTTGCACTATGTTGTTAGAAAGACTGTTTAGAGCGGAATGTAGACCGTTTGAACCGGAACCGGAATTATCAGTATTATTTGGAGGTAAAAAATAAAGAAACTTTTTTGCATTTATTTTTTTATTTGTTTGAAAGTGACAAGTGGAATACCTCCTGTAAATGAAGTAGAAAAGAGAAATGTATGGAAAGAAAAATTTTTGTCGGCTTCCTAATCATTTGGAAAAATATTCAGTTGTCAGTGTGACAAGTTAGTTTTTATGAAAAAAAAAGGCTTATGAATGTTTGTATCGGTCATCGATCGCTTCAGCAATCTTAGTCTATCATGCTATATCATTTCCTTACTCTCTATTCCTTCTTCAATAATTTAACATTTCGAAACGTCTTAACTGGATTTACAATGTAATTTATCTATCACAATAGATGGATCACTTTGCTAACCTAAATAGATCACGTTGATTGCATAAATTGATATGCCAATTCAATTCATTCATCTCATCCTAAAATTTATAGATATATATGTTTCTGTTTTTTTTTTCTTCTCCCTCATTCATTTTCTATTCTTTCTTTCCTTTTTTTTTTTCATTTCTTCTCTTTTTGAAAATGAGAAGGTAATATGACAGAGCAGTGTTAGTGAGGAGAAAAGGAGGAAAAAAGGAATTGTTGGTAAAGTAGATTAATAAAATAAAATAAAGCAAACGAATCAACGATCATTATTTGCTAAAACATTTACATTTTGACAAATCTATGAAAAAACTGAAAACTTCTTTTTTCTCTTCTTTTTTTTTAGAAAAAAGAATTTCTTTTCTTCTTCTTTTTTCATTATTTCTTCCTGAAATATTGAACCGTCTTTTTTTCTTTTGAAAATTTTCAAATTTTTAATTATGGAAAAATTTTTTGCAGGAGCGAATCTATCATTATTATTATTATTATCATTATTATCATTATTATTATATTATTACTATTATTATTATTGTTATTATTATTATTATTATTTGTTATTATCATTATTACTATTGTTATTGTTATTATTATTATCATTATTATTATTGATTATTATCATTATTATTGTTATCATTATCGCTATTGTTGTTATTATTTTTCGTATTCCTATAAGAATGAATGAATGAATGGAAAAATTTTCTTTTTTAAAAAGTGAAAATAATAGATTAGCGAATTGAATCATCTTGCTTTTAGCGATGATAATGAATGACGCGGCCAATTCTCCTCAAAGCATTCATGTCTTATATATAACGATGACGATGATGTTGATGATGATGATAATGATGATGATGATGATGATGATGATGATGATGATGATCAGTGTGTCCTTTCTAGTAGAATCAATCTAACTGAAATTCGATGAATGAATTGTATCTCTCTGTCTTCCTTTCTTCTTTCCTCATTCATTCATTCATTCATTGTCATTTGAATTTATTTAAAACGTTTATTCCTAGCATATGCTATAAAGAGGAAAAAATTTTTTAATTTATCATAAATCAATTTATGTCCTATAAAATATAAGAAAAAAAAGAACGATACTTTTTTTACAACAATGAATTTTCATCTTTTCTTTTTTAAAAAAAAAATAATTCAAAAAAAGAAAGTAAAATAGCCGACTAAAAACTCCATTCATACTTGAAATCATTTAAAAAAAAAAAGAACAAATCACCTACGCTACTTTTTTGTCATCACGCAAAATTTTCACATAATTTTAGCTTTCTTTTTTCCCCCTCATTTACATAATTTTAACTAATAATAAGTTTTATTAATTTTTTTTCATTTATTTTCATTTCTAGTAAATTTTTAAAATTTTATTATCACTGATAAGGTAACAAGATTCAGTGATTTGATGATATAGGTATCACTGAAAAGATTGCATGCATTTTCTAACTAATTTTACACAACTATAAACTTTTAATTTTTCATCATAAATTTATTTAAATTTTTAAATTTCATGAAATTTTCCTTTCTCTCCCTCTCTCTCTCTCTCTCTCTGTCTTTCTTCACCTTTTTTTTTCTTCCCCAAATTATATTAGCGTAATTTGCTATTCCTCTATTGCATATAAATATATGAGAGAGAGAGAGAGGGAGAGAGAAAAAAAAAAGAAATTGTTTTCCCTTCCACTTGTGCCCAGTTATTGTGGCTCGAATTAAACTATGCATAATTCATGAGAAACTAGCAGATAGATTTTGTATTGTTGATGATTTAGCATCGAAGAGCGACCGACCAAATATCTATCAACGACCCCTCTCCTCCTCATCGAAACCCCCCCCTCCCCGTCTTCCGCGCTCGATCCACCCTCTTCTCACTTGCTACATTAGAATATATTAATAATATCAAACATATTTACATAAACGATTGATTTCACTGACCAATCAATCGGCCACAAACACACACGTACACTTATAAATAGACAGGTAGACGTGACGTGAAGAAATAATTGTGGGAATTTCTTTTCATTCCTTTGTTTCAATTAAAATTACTAAATTAAACTATTATTCTTTTATTATTATTATTGTTGTTGTTGTTGTTGTTTTCTTTCTTTTTTTTGCTTACCCGCAATGAATGCTAAAACATTTCATTCATTCTCACAATAAGCTATAATTAAAAATTAATAAATGAAAAATTAAAATATTTTAAAATTAGAAATTTTTTAAACAAGAATTTTACAAACAATACTGTAATTAGTAATTGCAGTGTATTTTATTTCTTGCAATATTATTTTGATAATTGACTGCTGAAAAGATTGTTAGAAGAAGATGAATGTTAGAAATGTATTTAATAACTTATCTAAGACTACTACTACTAGTATTTTCATATAGATAGATAGATAGATGTAAATATCATTTTATCACTGCTGATATTATCTTATCATTGTCTTTTAAGATATTTTAATGTCAACAGTTTCGCAATAAATAATAAATAATCTATCGGTCCACCATACACAGTACACAATGATTGTGTTTTCATTTTACATTTTAATTAGGCAAATAATGTAGGAAGAAATTAAATGAGCGTGATGATAATATTTTAATGATAATATTGATAATATTTTGAATATTTTTTTTTAAATAATAATAATTGATAATATTTAAATGATAATATTTTAACAAAATATGCAGTTTTGTTTTTTTCCGATGTGACTTTTTTTTTCATTTTTTAAATTATAGAAATTAAATTTTTTTTTTTTGTTTATATCGTATGAATAATTAGAGTGGTGGAGGAAAATGCTTGGCAAAATATTGCTTACACACTGATGGATCGCAGTATTTTAATTCTTTTTATAACTTTAAAGATTTAACTGTAATATTTCAACTTTTTAATTATAATGCAAAGATTTTAATATCAATTAATCAATTAACCTATTATTATTATTATAATTAATTTTTTTATTATCATTTTTGCTAATATCACTTTATTTATTTTTATTTTAGTTGGTGAGTTGAACTAATTATGACGGTAAAAAAAATTAAATTATTAAAATTAAATTAATGTTGCGAATAGATGTTTAAAGCCTTTCAAGTCTATAGAATTTATTATTTCTTCCGTATTATTGCATATTTACATTTATCCGATCAATTATATAATACCGGAAATAAAATTATCTAACAGCTAATATTTTTAATAATAGCAATAACAAAACGATAACAGAAGTACAAATTTTAGAAAAAAAAAAGTTTGTTTTGCTTAATGAATTTCCTGTTTTTCTTTTTTTTTTTTTTTTAAAAAAAAAGTGTTAAATTTTTTTTTTTTGGTTAGGATCAAGTCTAGACAAGAAGATCAAAGCACACGCAGAGAGAGAGAGAGAGAGAGAGATTGATTGTTGATTAACTGGACGGTTGAAGATGGAAGAAGAAGAAGAAACCTTTCCTCTTTCGTTTTCCGCTTGCAAACCTTTCATTTCATTTCATCTCTCATTTCTTACCACTAGAAACTTTATTTACAACCGGAATTTAATCTCTCGCTTTTTTTTCCTCTTTCCTCTCTCTCTCTCTCTCTCTTTTTTTTTCACTTCCCTTTTTTTGCTTCAACTTTTGATTCATTGCTCTTACACCTTTTTTCCAGAAAACATCATTGTGAATTCTATTGATAGTGTTTTTTTTTCACTTTTAGTTTTACCACAAAAAAAAGTAGAGAGAGTGAGGGAGAGAGAATGAGAAAGAGGAGACACCAGCATGGGATGTCTGCATTAAATATGTATGGTTAATGATTGAAATTATTGAAATTGAAATTAATATGTTTGTTAAATGTTTGAAGTAAAAACTTAAATATAACAAATACAATTTTTACATTTCCTATTTAGCCTTTTTTTGCATTTAATTTCATTTCTAAATTATTTTGTTATGCGATGGACGAAAAAAATTGGTTGTATTTGCAAATTGAAAATGAAATAAAACAAAAATATTTGAAATTGTTTGTTGTACGGCGATGACAGACGTTTGATGCTCATTGATGCTAATTGTCAATTTTAAAATTTACAATTTCATTAATAATTCATTATTGTTTTAGAATGATAGTATTAGTGTTATGTGTTATAGAAAAAATTATTTTCCATTCTTATTCAAATAGATTAATTGTTTACTGTAATTTAAATTATAATTGAAAAAAAAAACGAAAACAACAATAGTATCGTTGATTGATTGCAACAAAATATTTTCCTATTTTTTCGATTGTTTAAAAAATTAAAAAAAATTTTGAAGTTAATTTTTCCAAAGTAAAATTTGCCTTACAAAAAAAAAGCATATTATTTGTTTTAAAAATGTAATTTAATGAAAATGCTACACTTAAGTAATGAAAACTTTTAAATTAATTTTTAAAATTTCATGGAAATTTTATGTTTATATGCATAAACAGTCTTTTATAAATTGTAGGAAATTTTCCCACGATACAGTAGTTTGAGAAAATTTTCCTAATTATTCCTCTTTCCAATAATATATACATAATTGAATATATAATTGAAAAAGATTGAGATGATGAAAGAGAAGGATGACTATGTGGTTAGGAGAGGAGAAGGAAGTGAAAAAGTAGGGAATAGAGAGAAGGGGAGAGTGAGAGAGAGCGAGAGATTGAAAAAAAAAATGATTTGCAAATTTTCCCGACATTCCTTTTTTTTTTTTGCAAAACCTTTCATAATGCTTCTGATCGGGTATCATGTACAAATCATCAGGTGAACAAATACATGCACATTTATTATCCATCACTCATCTTCAGCTTTTTTTTTTCAATCCAACCAGCTGTTAAAATATCATCGAATAGACAGTTCTGCTTATCTCTTTCAATCTCATCACATTACATATACATAGTACTGCACTTTTTTAAAGTTAATCTTAAATTAAGTTTAATTAATACATTTGATAAATAGTACTTATTGTAATTTTAAGTTTAATAAAATTAAAAGTTTCATTTTTTTCCCTTGTTTTTTTCAGTACAATATCAAATGATACAGATATACTTTAACTGAGCTATAAATGATTTATTTTTCGTTCGATTGTTATTATTATTATTATTATTATTAATTATTATTATTAATTATTATTATTATTAATTATTATTATTATTATTATTAATAATTATTATTATTTTATTGCCGATAAATTTATTTTGAGAAAATGAAAACAAGTGAAAAATGATGATTAATTTTAGAATATCTTATTTGTGTAATAATTATTGAAAATTTTGATTTTCTTTCGAATGATAAACTTGTTTTAGTAATTAATTATAGGAGTTGTAGAGTTAAGTAAAAATTTCGTGCAAAAATTTCAGTTTTTTTTATTCATTTTATTTTACTTAAATTTCAGGTCATGCGTATTAGTTGAAAATTAGTCAGCATATTTGTTCAAATTTCAGATTAACAAATATCTGAATAAAAACTGAACACAATTCGTAGCGACTGGTTCGCTATCTTATTTCAATCCGGTTATTTCCACCTCATATTTAACCTAACAAATCTGAATGAATCCTAACGGTATGCTTGCAACAATGAATGGTGCAGCAGCTGCTGCTGCTGTAGCTCATAGTGGAAGTGGAACCGGACCAAATGGTACCGTTAATGGAAATGGTACCGGAGCTGGAATAGGTGGTGGTGGTAGCGGTGGTAGTGGTGGTTGCAGTGGAACGACTGCAACAAAAATTGCTGGACGACAGCATTGCTTCCTCTGTGACCTACCTCGTTGGCCATGGGCTATGTGCAATGATTACATGGAACCTGTTTGTCGAGGATGTGTCAATTACGAAGGAGCTGATCGGTTCACTTTCAAATTTTTCAAATTTCAAAACAAAAATGCAAAAACACTAATTTATCACGACAATATATAATTTTAGTAATATTTATCATTCAATTGGGATAAATTATCCAATACTATTTATCCTTCCGCATTATTATCTCTTTTCCAATACATTTTGATGAATAAAATTTCTTAACCTACAAATTTAGGGAATAATTTTTATCAAATTCATTAAATTTTTTATCAAATTTTTTATCGTAATATTTTTTATCAAGTTCATTAATTTTTATAAAATTCATTTTTATCGAATTTCCCATAAAAAAACGGTTGATTCTGAATGAGGCGGCAACAAAAGCTTACTCATAAATTAACGTTTTTATTATTTGCATTTGACCTGAATGGAAATAGAAAATAATTAATTAATAATTAATTCGAAAGTTTTTTAGTAAAATATTTGGTGATATTGGATGATTTCTTTTTTTTGCATACTAATTATTCCCTACTAATTTCCCAATGCTACTTCTTTTTTCTGTCCTTTTTTAAAAGTAAAATTTTACATTAAAGTTTTACATTTTATACAAATAATTTACAGGATAGAAAATGTAATTGAGAATGCACGTCAATTGAAACGTGTCCACGGATTTCCAGTAGGTGAAACTTCAACTAACATTGCTAACAGAAATTTATCACAGGTAATTTTTGCTTTTTATTTTTTGCATAACTTCATTCTATTGTTTTTTTTGTTGAAAACTAAAAATTTTAATAAGAAGCTTAGTGTTATTTATAATCAAAATAAATGATAAAATTATTTCATTGTTTTTTTTCTCAAAATTCAGAAAGAATGCTTAATGCAAACCGGTGCGGGACGATTTTCTCCGGCTGTGAATCGCGGTGTCAACCCTGCTACAGTACCACCACCAACAGCTGTTGTACAACATCAGCAGCAGCAACAACAACAAGCAGTTGCTGCAGCAGCAGTTGCAGCTGCTGCACAAGCTCAAATGCCACAACTACCGTTGAATCAATTAACCGAAGTTAGCAAACAGTTATTATCAGTTATCTTTTTATCACTTCATAATGCATTCATTAGGTTAATTAGTTAATTAATTAATTAATTAGTTAATTAGCACTTAGGTTAATTCGCTAGAATTTTCTTCTATACTTTGATAAATTTTACACTTTTTAAGTCTTAAAAACACTACTTTAGGCTTTGGTACAACAGCAACGGTTTATTTCATTGGCCGGTAGGCAACCGGGTCAATTTACAGCTGAAGATTTGCATGCCTTGCAACAGTTGCAACGACCAATTCACCTTCAAAACTCTCTTATGCAACATGGCCTTCCGATGAGTGTGTTTATGTGTATATTTTTTTTCTTACCAACTTTTCCGCATTGTAAAAGCGGTAAGTAAGAATTTCAATTAACACTCTGATTAAAAAGTAGGAATCAAAAAAGAAAGCTAAAAATAAATTTTGAATCATTTAATTTTTGCTAATGCTATCTGTAATTAACTTTAATCATCTACACAATATTAATTTCGTTAATTTTTTAGGTGTATTTCCAAATTTGGTAACAAATACTGTTGCAAGCTTACTACCACCAAATGCATCACTTGCTGCTGCTGTTGCAGCATCACGAAAACGTGATCATGATTCATTAGATGATATCAAACCTGACGTATACGGAAAGGTACAACGTGGTAAGTACAACCTACAATAATACTTTCACTACTCTCTTTTTTTTCCTTACTTTTTTTATTTAAAAATGGAAAATTTTGTTAATTTAAAAATTTTCGTAAGATTTTAGATTTGAAATTTTGATAAATTGATGTGAAAGAAATTGAAATGAGATAAGAGGTGAGGAGAATATGGAATGAATCTGAAGAGCAATTGTGTTTGTTATTAGTTCTATTTTACCATTGGAACGAATAAATTGCATAATGCAAATGGCGTCATCATTTTACGCTGAATGTAAAAATGTTACATAAATTATCAATTTAAATGAAAGTGCAAAAGGTGGAAGGGGAGAATGTCATTTTGCTGCAGACATTTTGTCTCATCAATTCTTCCAATTCAATCCTTCCTTCCTTTTTCTGACCTTTAATAGTTCAATTGCATTCATTGCATATGATCCGATCATGGAATTTATCTCTTGCACTGTTTTTTTTAAACCTATGACAGGAATGATATTCCGGTAGATCAGTAAAAACCTTTATGATGGATTTGGTTTGTGGTACATTAATCTTAATACGTGTGTACGTGTGTATACACAGTGACATACATATATACACGTATACACACCCACACACACACACACACTTCATAAAGGATCGGAGATGATTTGATGTATGATTCGGAAACCGGTTTTTAATATTCTTTTTATCTTTTCTCAGTTTCATTTCATTTTAAATCATACCTCCATTCTTAAACAGTTCAATGACCTCACTTATCTTTTCTGTATTACATTAAGGATGATAACCTGATAGTATTTTGAAAAATTTTTAACAATAGAAATAAGTATGATATGAAGGAAGAGAGAGAGAGAGGAAAGTTGAAGAAATGTTAAGAAATATGGGTACAGTTGAAGCAAAAAAGGATAGTGTGAACCAGTGTTTTATTTGTATTTTACTCCTATATTTTCTTATTTTTTCTCCCTCTCTCTCTCCCTCTCTCTCTCCCTTACTGTAAGAAGGACGGTACTAGTTGTTGGAAAGTTTGTTAACACTAATTTTTTTTCCTCTTCATCTTTACCCATTGCAAATTATTACCATTAGAAAGATGAAAAGAAAGGAAGAGGGAAGGATTAATAATTATATGTATATATATAAGTAAGGTTATATTCGAATTAATGTGGAGTAGAGGAGAAAAGAAAAAATTGTGAAAAGTATATTCATTTTATCGTACGGACAACAGACGGACAGACGGACGTATGAGGAAACCGGTTTTTGGTGCCATGTGACCTGCCTGGTACAATTCAGTGATTGTAATATTTGCTACGGAACACCAAATATTTGATTTAGAGAGGTCGCGAACAGTGGCAAAAATTTCAACATCCCATTATTATTATTCTCGAGCAGCATGGAATAACCTCATATGTGGCTCATTGTGAAAGGAACGAGAGAAAGAGAGAGGGAAAAGAAAAAGAAAGGAGGAAAACAAGAAATAAGAGAAGAGGGATGGGCTTTTTTTTTGTTTCTTCAAAATTATACAGAAACAATTTGCAATTAATGATTTAAAATCTAAGCTAATTTCGGAAAAAAAGCATCTTTTCAAACTTTGACATAAGCATTACTTTAAATTTTTGCTTATTTTAAATGTTCAAAAAAATTTATGATTTCCCTCGAAAAGATTAAATATTTTTTCTATTTTTCTCTCTTTTTTAAAAAACGTTTCATACGAGTAGATCATATATATATATATATGGGTGTACGTCTGGGCGTGAGTGTGTACTTCGCACGCGGTCATATGACATTAATTTTCTCAATTAATTTTTTCTCAATTAAAAAAAATATGAAAATTTTATTGTAAATTATTAACTGTAAATTTGTGAACAATTGATAGCTTAAAGCAATTCTTATCAAATTTGATGAATATTTTTCAATGAAATATATTGAAATTTTTGCAAGATATGTGGGAATTAAATAAACAGTTAAATAATGTCGTAACTGTTTGTACCAACCACTTGCTGCCTTTTACTCGTTTTTCCACTTCCTTTTTTTTACCTGAGGTCGTCATAATTCCATCTTTACATATTCATGTGAATCTTTTTTTAAATTAGAATTCGAAATGAGTAGAAAACGTGTTATGTGTTGTATGTGTGTGTGTGTCTGTGTGTGTGTGTATGTATGCATATGTCTGTGTCTGTTTGTAAAAGTGGGAAAATGATGGAAATGAGAGGTCGCAAAAGTTGTTTGTACCACTCGGTAATCAGAATCGAGACAAAATATCCAATCTTCCATTTACCCCATAATTCTCCATCTCTCTCTCTTTTTGCTCTCTTCGCCTCTCTCTCTCTCTCTCTCTGTTATTTACTAGCCTTTTTAAAATCTAAACTTCGTTCAGTGACCTTTTCAAATTTTATGACAACGAAAGAAACTCGATCATCTTTCTTAACTCCTTCAAAGAGGTTATTTGAATAGAAACAAACGGATCAACGAACTTCGTTCCAAAGGGCGGTAAGAGGGAGAGAGAGAGAGATTGCAGTAGAAAGCAGGAAAATGTGAAAAATAAAAACCGGTTTTCCGTTCTTTCCATTTGCTCCATTTCTGAAATATTTCTATTGGTATGTTACCAGAATGGTGAATAATGAAGAAAGATGAAAGGTTCATATAGGCATCCTTTCGTTTACATTTTAAAAGGAACAGACAACGGCCAACTAGGCCAATGAACCTTTGCAATAATCTCAGAAAATTACGTAATTTCATCCAGTTTACCATCGCAATTATCTTTTTCTCTCTCTTCCGCTCTCTTCCTCCCCCCTCTCTCTCTCTCTCTCTCTTGTAAATGACATCAGCGAGATGATCTTGCGAAATGGAACAATATCTACCAATAAATAACTTAATTAATTTAACTTTATTAAATTAAATAAATATATGCACATGTATGTGTAGGTAAGGAATTGAATATTATGAGATGAAATAATAATCCGTTATTCATAATTTTTACCTTTGTGCGATTGCCAAGAATATTATATTTAGTATGGTATTCTTGAATTACAAAAATGAACGAGGCATTTATCTTCTCGAAAAAAAAAACTAATAACATTTATCGTAAAACGATGGATGAATTTATATCAAATGTGCAGGAGATAATATACATTATTATGATAAAACAGGAATGGTTCAGCAAGATGGAATGAATGCATAATAAAGTAATTACTCAAATATTCACATAATTTTATAAATCAGAAAAAAAATGAAAAATTTAAGTGATAAATTTTATATTGAAATAATTTAGACTTGTAATAGCACAAACAAACAGACAATAACAGTTGAATTGTACATCACTTTTATTTTGTTTTTAACAATAAAAAAAATTGCGATATTATTTTGGATATAATTTAAAAGATTTTTATAATTAAATTAATTATGATGTTAATGCTTTGAAAAATATTTCCCACATTTACTGTTACACATAAAATTATAATTATGTAAATATTTGTATTAAAAGGCGAATGAACCTTTTAATGTGAAACATCTTTCATGTTTGTTTACAGGTGATGCGCAAACAACTTCAGCATCACCAACATCAACACATAGTCCAGATCATCCAAACAACAATTCCAGTAATAGACGAAGCTTCAGCAATTCACAAAAGTAATTTCATTCGCTGCTTAGAAATTGAATTATTCAAGAGGAACGGAGGAGGGGGAGAGGGATAGACGAGTGAAGATGGAACAGATTTTGATTGAATGGAAATGAAAATTCAATGAAAGAATAGTAATAATAATTGATGATTAATAATAATAATAATATTTCAATTATAGGAATTAATAAAATGAATTAAATTGTTTTTTCTTTTTGTTTCCATTATCATTTTAAGTGTTATTTTTTGTATTGTTTTAAATGATTGAAAATATTCTTTATTTTGTTTTTCTTTTCCTTCTAAATTATCCGTAGTATTTATAGCAGTGATCGAGTAGTGAAGTGTACTTTATGCCATGAACGCCTTGAAGATACTCATTTTGTGCAATGCCCTTCAGTCTCAGGACATAAGTTTTGTTTCCCGTGCTCACGTGAAAGCATTAAGAAACAAGGAAGTGCTCAGGTGTTCTATACTTCTTATCTCATGCTAAATCAGAAAAAATAAATAAATAAACCTAAGTAATAAGTGCTTCGATATTTATGTTATATCGATCAGCTAAAAATAGGCTTAATAAAAAATTAAGAAAAAAAAGTGTCGTTACTTTTTGATTACGCGTGTTTTTTTTTTCGTTTCTTTCCTTTTTGAAAATTTTCATTAATTTCTACTTGAATTTATTTTAGGAAGTATACTGTCCATCGGGTGAGAAATGCCCATTAGCTGGTTCACATATGCCATGGGCATTTATGCAGGGTGAAATTGCAACTATACTGGGCGACGATTTTGAACAATTTAAGAAGGAACGGGAAGCAAATAACTCTACCACTTCAGCACTCGTACAAAGCAATAACAATCAGGTAAGTCATAAAAAATTAACTTTTATAACTTAACACAATAACAGATTGTAAGACTAGATTATTGTGATTTATTTACCATGTTATCAGAAGCAAATTTTCTGCTTTCAAATGATAACAGTTTTGCCTTCAGGCCGGATCAAATCAAAATTCAACATCTCAACAAAACTCATCACCGTCGGCTACAACAAGTATCGCTTCTTCAACTGGTCAGAATGGTGCCCCACCCGTTTCTGTACCTCAACATGTCAATCTTAATTAGGTCGGCAGAGGAAGGTGTGGTGGGAAAGTTATGAAATTATTTGAGGAACTAGATTTACAATCTATGTTACTCAAAAGAAGCCATATTAAAACCGTTCACAATTACGGATAGGAAATTGAAGAAAAAACTTGTCCGTAGGCTTAGACTTGTATGATATTGCATAAATCCTTAGATGAGATGAGAGCAACAAAGGCAGAGAGAGAGAGAGAGAGGGAGACAGAGAAGAAGGAAAATATCTCAAAATCATTGGCCAAGAACTCAGGACTTATCGATAATAAGAAGGAAGCATCTATTACTGCATTATCACGACGACATGAGGGGAAAAAAAGCAAGATTCAACCGCTGGAACCATTTCTGTATCTCTCCCATACCATTTTTTTTTTCTTTTATTCTTCTTCCTACATGTTTAACATGTTGATTTAAGTGTTTTCTATTCATTTTTTTTTGAATTCTATTTTGAAATGTATTGTTGATCTCGAAATGAAATGCCACATAGTGCAAAATAATCCATCCGCTTATTAAACCGTATTATTTAAGGTGTCTTTTTTTCCCCATAAAATCTTGTTAATTGTTTCGACAATTTTACTTGGTTCCATTTTTTTTCAGGTCTTTTCCTTTGGTTGTATTAATTCCCAATTTCTTTTTTTTCCAACATTTTCAAATGCTTCATAAATAATTTGAAAGAAGAAAATAGAATTTTGTCAGTGTCGCCCTAATAAATGTTCTTTTTTTTAAAATTTCTTTATACCATTATCACTGTTAATATTATTACCACTGTTTCAACCATCTCTTCATTCGACAATGGTTATTTTCATTTCGTTCTTGTAGTGGTTGTAATTCGGGTAAAATGTCATGTAGTTTTTCTCTTTTGCAAAACGATCTTGAAAAATTATCTTCAACTCCCATTACAAATTTCATTGCTGGTTCAAATTTAGTCAGTACCAGCGGTGCAAATGCCGATGTAAAAAAAAAAGTTTCAAAAGCAAATAATAAAAATATGGGAAATGATGAAACAACTAATCTGTGGCAGGATGGAAATCTTGTAATTTATAAGTGGGCTGCTTGTTTAATTTATTTGAGAGTGTATAAGACAAAATGAAAACGATTAATATTAATCCAAACAACACGCTTTTGAAGAGAGAATATTACTCTTTAATCTTACTATCCAAAATAATGGTGACAGGGCCATCATTTTCAATTTGAACATTCATCATCGCACCAAACCGACCATTCTATAAATTCATTCCATTATTTGCTTAATCTTTTATTCTAAATTGAAAGAAATACGAAATATTAGGAAATTCCAAAAAGTCTGTTAAGCCTGATTCTGTTAAGTCAAGAATTTACGTTTGTTTTTACGCAAACGTAATCCGATACCATAGTAAAAAAATCGAGGGAACAACGCAGATTTTCGAAGGCAAAAATAACCTTTATCCGTTCAGGTACGTAAGCCTTCTTTAACTCAGTTATAAAATTTTGATAAAACTGTTGCGATTCTGTTGGTGCCATAGATCGATGAAAATCTAATTTATTGCCTTTTAACAAGCTGTACAATGTGAACTGCAACATGAATTGTGATGAATATTTTCAAATGACATAAATAGATAACGTGTAACAAGTTTGATTCAAAATTTAACTTTAACTCAAATCCAGTAATCTCTTAAACCGTTCTTGGAGGGGAATCCAAATTAAATAAGTTTGTATTCGCCTTTTTTCTGTCTATGTTACTGGTAGGAATTACACTTACTTGACTTACGCAAAGTATCTCAAGTCCTAAATCCTTAACACTCTTATCCCATCGTTTTTCCGTTTCAACATTTGGAAACATTCGAATATTTAACAGTTTCCGTACTACGTACTGTACATCATCTAGGGTATCTCCAACATTGATAGCCAATAGAACACATATTCCTCGGTCAATTGACGATTCCTGAAATATTGAAAATGCTATCCTAAAAATATCAATCTGCAACAGCAGAGAATTGTGGTCCGAAAAAAGAAAGAAAGAATTCTAATTTTGAAAGTTGTACTAACCAGTTGACCATCAATGAATACGGCAGCTTTCGTGACACGCTGTATTACAGCTCGCATTTTGAACAATTAAAAAATTAATTCGTTAATATTCAATAATCCTTTAACGTTTCATTTTATTTAATATTTGAAAAATCTTGTAGTTATAACGTCCGCTGCTGTCAACTTGTTTTATCTCTGCAATACATTTTAACAATAGCAAATAATATAACTTAACAGTCGGATAGCACAGAGCGGCAAATTTGTAACGCCTCAGGGTGAGAAAATAATGATCCGTTACATTAGAACCTGTGATCCGCTACACTAGAAGATTTTGGAACCTGTAATAATGAATTAGGAATCTGTAATAATGAATTACAATAGATGAATTAGGAACCTGTAATAATGAATTACAATAGAAGTCGACCGTTAAGAGATGGATAAGCACTGATCCAAAAAGGTCAATATTATAGGTAAATGTAACAAAGGACAACAGCAACACAAGGAATCACAAAAAGGAACGCCACGGGGCAACAAATAACATCCAAATTTGTAACTTTTAGCAAGACGTTCCTGGACCCAAAACTAAGGAAAACATAATTAGTGACCACCTGAAATTTCGGTATCGTCTTGAAATTGCATCTTCCTTTGTTTTCTTTTGTCAGTGTTTCAGACTCCTTCCGCATGTTTTTTTAATCGTAACTTTCACGTTGTTTTCCTGATTTTGCTATTCTATCTTGACTTATATTAATGAACGCGCTATTTATTATCTTTAATTCACTAAGCATATTTTCATGGGTTTTCTTGGTTTAAATGTTTTTTTAATTGTTTTGAATTATGCGTTGTTTTTTTTATCCTTTATTGTTGCAAGAACGGCTTTTTCAATTACCGATATACTATGTGGAAGAGCGTAGATGTGATAGTTACCGTGGCTGTACAACGTATCTGAAGGAAGATCCGAAAAATTTTAGCAGTTGAGTTAGCATTATCGTGCAGCTTTAACTTGCGGTTGATTAGATAATATCTTATCTTGTCTCTAACGTTCTTGTAAATTGGTGGTACCGTAAACTTTCCTAAATGAATCAAAATTACTTCACTAAGTGTGTTGGAATTGGCTCGTACGTCTTTCGGCTATAATCTAAATATATTGTAATTGGACGAAATTTTTTCATGTTTTTTTTAGCTGTTATGGCGTTGCTGGATCCAGCTTCTATATCGTTAGGTGAGGAAGAGGAAGATGAAGAAGAAGAGCAGATATTGGATGCAGGATGTATACCAGCTGTTGGTGCCAGTGTTGTCATTGATGAACAGGATGATTTACCTAGTCAATCTGCGTCAGTCAAAGACGATCAAATTACACAGGTATTTTTAATTTTTGCTTAAAACATTAACTTTATGGGGTGAATTTAATAAAGTGAATGAGTTGATTGCATTCGAAGTTTCGATAGTTAGCTTAAATTTATTTGGTTCACTTCTAGCTTTTGGTTGTTGAATATTTTGATATTGTTTTATTTGGTTATCAAAATGATGCTTCTTTATTTTTTACTCTTTTTTTTTATATAATTAACGAATTGAAGTATTTCTTTTCTATGTTGTTTTCAACTTGTAGGAATCCTCCTCTGGCACAGGTAACAATAGGAATGAGCAATATCCGAATGAATCTGCTTCTTTAAATTTTGCGCAACCTCAATTCATGTATCAGGTTATCCCGAAAACAAGTATGTCGTCAAGTTTTCACTTTAATTTTTTTCCAGAAAAGAAGTCATCGACAGACGGTGTTTTATTGGTGTAGGGATTAATGATTCCATAGATATGCTGAGTTTGAGAGTGGTGGAAAAGCACGAAACATTCTAAGATTTTGATTGTTAATCAGTTCAGATCTTGCCTGTAAATTTTTTTCAATAATTATTTTATTTTATTGGTTGGAAAGAGTAATTTGAGGAGACTCGGATTTTGTCCTGTAATGTTCTGTGTTGCTTATCTATCTAAACTTCTGTTTTTTTCAGAACTACCACTGGACATGTGTGGCGCCACGCCCAAAATCACTGTAAGTGATTAGTTCAACCTTTCAGTTAATTGTGTTAATTATATTCTTTTTCTACTTTTTGAATTTCTTTTCTGAAATTTTATGCTTCTTTTTTTGCTTCTAATGGTACCTAAAGATGGTAAGGTTTTGCAGGTAGACCAAATTACGGACTCGATTTATTCAGATTTCATTGTTTTAATGACTGGTGGAGAAGTGGTTCCACCAGCTGAAGAACATAGAAGGATTTTAGATGCAATGGTGCAAGGAGATGATTATACTGTTTGTTCATTTCGTTATAAATATATATGTCATCGTCGCTTTTTTTGTTTTTAAAATAAATCAAGAAATGATTCAACTTTTTTTGCAATCGTAGAAAACTGAAATTTATGGAAATATTTTCGAGGTTAATTTGGAAGAACTATTGTTTAGGTAGCATGTGATGTGGACGATGAGTTCCTGGGCCATCTTGATTATGTAATTGTTCATCTCCCATCTGTAAGGCTTTTGCTGACCAGTGAACAGCGTGACCAAGTTATAGAATCTGCTGTCGCACGGTTTAAAAATGACAAACATCCAATTGGTGCCTGCTTGCAGCTTCTGCAGAAAAATTACATCGGATTTCCTTCAATTATCAGGGTTGGTTAATTCATTTATTATGAGAATGATTTCTTTGCTTCTTAACTCAGCGTCTTAATCTTAATCTTTCCTGATTGGAAATAAAATATGTATAGATGTAGCATATTATTTGAAAATACGATCCTTCCAAATATTCTAATAAATGAGATTTGAAAGGGCATCTTAGGAAGCTTTTTTGATGTACCAATGAGTGATAAAATAATAGTGCCGCCTGAAGACAACAACTAAATCAAAGAAGAACTGACTGAAATCTGTTTCAGCTACGTAATGCATTAATGGATTGTTTGAATCGTTTGGTGACAGCAGGAGATGATGATATTGATTACGCAGTATCAGATTCAGCTAATTCTGGCTCTCAAGTGTTTGCTGGTGTAAGTATGTCCAGTGATTCTGCATTGCCTGGAACCAGTTCCGATTTCGTCCGAAAGAAAGGTTATTTTCTTAATAATAAATTGTAATAATTGAAAAGTGATAATGTATGATTCGCTTCCTGCTTCAACAAGTTGAAGCAGATTTTGAGAACATTCAGATTATTATTCTGATTTTACTAATCGCGTTATTTAATTCAACCGTTAAGCCGTAAATGGCAGAACCTAACCTATTAAGTTGACTTTTACTGTTCATTTATATTTTTATCATTTTTTTCCAGGGACGAGTCAAAATTTGTTGAATACTGCTATTCCTGACAACGAATATGACATATTAGCCCAGATTCTGACGAGAAAATTGAAAATCGATGATGTTGATAGTGTTGTTCTGAGAGAAGCCCTTAAGGTATTTTTATTTTTTGTAGAAAATAGAAAATCTATCAAAAAAATGGGATGATCTCTCTTTACTTTTTTTGCACGTAATCTTACTATAGCAAAAACAATTGTATATTTATAATGCTTACTTATAGGCACGGATGAAAGGAGGACTACTTATTGGTGAGTACTGGTCAGAGCCGAATGAATTTCTATCATCTGGTTGGCGTATTCGATTGCGTGATTCCGGGAAAATTGTTCCACGAATTAGTGAAGTTGATGATGTATTATTTCGACAGTTATATATTTCTATGTTTGACTTGTTTCTATTTTATGTTTGGTTTGTTTTTGTTTGATGCTTGATTTGTTTCAATTTTTTCATATTTTCATTTACTTTTCAGATTTTACGACGATGTTATGAAATAATGCCGGATTGTACACAGAAGCAAATGTTAGCTTATTTAGAGGAAAGATATGTGGGCATAAGTGTGAAAACTAAACAACGAGCGGCAACAAAAGATATTTTGCTGAAAGGATCACGAGTACAGTTTCCTAGCAGACCGCGCTGTATTGGAAGCAAACCTATGCAATATGTTCAGGTTTTCTAGCTTTCTGTTTTTTATTGTAGTTTTTTATTTTGGGAAGAATGCATTTATTTCAACTTTAAAGCATTGTGTTTTTATATTGTTGTACTAGTGATAATATTGCATTGTTTATAGTTGTTTTCCTTCAAGTGAAGTAGAGAACTTACTTTTTTATATTAATTCTTATATTAATATGGTAATCCCATTATTATTGAGGTATTACCTAGTACCGCATAACAAATATATTTATATCTAATTGCTCCTACCGTTTGCAACTGCTCCTTTTTTAACAATTTTGCAGTCAGTCACTTGTTAGTATAGTTCTGTCAAGTGATTTGTTTTGTGAATTTCCAAATCTCAAATAATTACTACAATGGTTAAGATCGATATGGTTGAAATGGAATGTTCGGAATATGGAGAGCGTTGTTATACCATGGCATTGATTGTAACCGATCTTTACTCTCATTTTGTATTTGGTAGAGCATTAGCCGAAGCACCGGACACTTCGCTACTTGTCCGACATTTAATGGACATTTTTGGAGCTTTTGCACCACCTGGTAAGCTTATTTTCAAGGAAAAAATTTTTGCTTCCTTTGTTTTATTAACCTTTTTGCGGCAGTGATGCATTTTTGATTTATTGTATGAATTAAATCATTGTGATGGAATGAATTTCAATTTCAGAAGCTTATCGAACTTACACAAATGATGAAGTAATTGGAATTGTTATGTCAGATATTGAGAAATTGTTTAAAATTGAAATAAAAAATGTTGGACATGGTGTAAGTAACTACAGTTTGTAACATATACATTTGCTGTCAGATGGTGAAAGATTTTCCTTTAGTGGGAAAGTCTTCCACCTAAAGTATAATAGATGTGAATTCCAGCATTGCAGCAACTATGAAAATATGCATTTTCTTCGTAGAAAAGCACCTGACCATATGATTCTTCTTCAGTGATATTTTACTTTGATCTTACGATATTTAAACTTTGATCTTTCTGCATCGAAAATTATGCTCACATTATTCTCCCAGGTGATGAATCATGCTAATCTGTGTGCGAGTATGTATAAGCGTGCAGCCGAAGAACTTGGTGGTCGTGAACGTTGGGTTGAAGCACTTCCGTTTGCGGTTATTGATTATAACCAGACTCCGGTGAAATGTTTCGGTGGTCTTCGGATTTCACCGTTTGAGGTAATTTTTTTCTCTTTTTTATTTACTAATTTACAAAGAAAGCGAAAGAAGCGATAGATAAAAAATGAGAAAGTTTGCATACAGTTAGTTGGTTATTTAGATTTTATTTGGTCGAAGGCCATGGAGAAATCATAGTGTTCCACCGTGGGTACGTGGTGTTGTATATGGCGGAAGTGTAAATGAAGTGGAAGGTTTGCTGATGATTCTGTATTTCTTTCACTTTTCTATCATTAATTCTTGAAGTATCAGATGAAATTAAATAAAACAGTTTAACATTTATTACTTTGAATCTTCCCTGAATATCTAACATTCGATAAGGATCTTCTTGAGCCACCAATTCAGAAGAAAGTATTGATTTTATCCATTTAATTTAGGTGAATCTTATAGTTGTTTCTTGCTTTTAATGTGATCAAATTTAGGATACATGGAAGAAAATCGTGTGGAGGGTATGAGCGGTGCAACAGTAAGCTGTTTTGTTGTTTTTCAAACTGACAATTTTATAATTAGTTTTATAAATTTATTTCCTACTGGTTTAGGCCGATCGTTGTATTTCTTATTTAATCTTGTTTTGTTTCGTTCATTCAGGGCTTGAGATTATATGCTTTAGATCAGAAAAGGAATTATTCAAAAATAAATGAGAAAATGGGTAATTTACACTCTTGCTAAACTGTAGGAAATGTGTATGATACGCTCAACTCCACTTCCACGACGTCCTGAAGCTGAGGAAAGATTGGCCAATGTCTATTTAAGCGAAATATCTAGTAACCGCGCTAAGATTTCTTGTATACTTGGCCGTTATCCGGCAAAATTCAATGATGCAGGTCGTGTCGTCGATCCGGGTACTGGTTATCTGTTTGAAGTGGGTGATTGTGTTTACGTAAGTTTTTAATTGTTGTACATGTAACATTAATGATGTTCTGTAGCATTGCCTTCATAGTTCTCTTCTACTTATAAACCTTTCTTGCTCTTGTTTTAACTAATTGTTGGACTGATTGTAGCTTCGGAACTTTGAGCAAGAAGAAACATATATGGATCGTCCGAAAATCCGTCACAGTGAGCCACGTTATTATCGTGCAATTATTGTTGAAGTGGATTATCAGAATCCAGATTTCATGTACAAAGTATGTTACTGGAATGATATCATTGATGTCGATCATCTTCCACCGGATCAATGGCCCGATGAAGGTCAACTTTATTTCTTTTAATTTTTTAGTGCTTTGCTACAAGGAAAAGAAATATTAATTGTAGTGATTATTGCATAATGAATGTTATATTCAACTCTTCATTTTTCGTGATTGAAAAGGTTTTATGTTATTGACTGCCTTGTCTAAAACTATTCTAGTCAAATTAAATATTTTAGGTTCTTTATCAGCTTGGGTTTCTCCATACGATATCGCTCCTTCTACTGCAGATCTTGCAAGACGCAGGAATGTCGGTATGTTTATTATCCTTGTTTATTGTCATAAATTCGTTTGAACAAAAATTGGAATTGCATTTTTATTTTACTCAAAAATATACTCAAAGCACTGGCAGTTGTATTTTTCCTGTTGTGCAGAAATGGAATTTTTAATATTTGTAGTAAGGCGACGAGAACTAGAATTTCAATGCAAATGTGGTTATGACTTTTGCGAGTTAATTTATAATCAAAATTGTCCATATAAATTATCACAAGCTTGTTGTCAGCGGCTTAAAATGAACTGTCCTTATCATTCTCGTTTAAAGGCACCACCACGTGAAATGCAAAAGGTTAGATTTTTATGTTTGCTTTGTAGATTCGTTTTTTTTCTGGTTTCTTTCTTTTAAGCGATATCTGTTGGTGGCAGTTTTAAAAGTTTACTGAATTTTTTAAAATAATAATTCCTTTTTTAAGAATTCAGCTGCACCTGTACTTAGAATGGCAGGAAGCGGAGAACGAAGGTAGGGATTTTCTGTTGTTGTTTAATGTAATATTTATGGTAACTCTCTGATCGATCATTGCTATCTTTACTCAAATGCGCTTCTAAAATAGCACTTCTTCAAAAAGTAGTTTCTTTATTGTCTATAAAATGTGTATTTTACTTCCTGCTGTTTACAATGTGAATAATAAAGCATTATTTAATTGTAATTTTTAGATTGCTTACAATGCCAAAACGAATGAAATCTGATGTTGATCATTCAAACTCTCGTTGGGTTTTCCAAGGTCTGTTTTTAAATACATTAAATATTTTATGTGTTTTTCAGTATTTACTGCAGCTAGGAAATTTGTTTTGGATAATTCAGGAGGTCGTTATATTGAACTGTTTCCGAGTTCGTCGAACGTAACTTCATTGTTGGGTAGAGAAGACCAGCAGAGCAATACACACTTTGATTATGATATTGAAGCATTTCCAGCTAAAAGGAGAAGATCGCAGGTCAGTTTTAAATATAGCCTCATCAGCTTATTTCTGTAGAATTATGGTTACTGAATTGAAATTCTTCAAACTTACATCACACTCAAAAAATTTGGATTTCATTGTGCGGTTGTAGGTTCAGTACGGTAACGCTTGCTGTTCAAATTTTCTTTATGATGGAAATTCAATAATTTCGGTTAGTTGTGTCACTTATGTCCTATAGGCTTCGTCATTTACCATAAATTCTTTGTTTACGTATTTTTAAATGATCAATTCTATGTTTTGATATTTTAGAAGCTTCCCGGTGAGCGGTCATATGGATATCAACCTGTGGAACTCTATGAAGCCAAAGGTTTTCAATTTTAAGTTCTATTAGGCTTACTATTTGATCGGTGGTATACACATATCATAGAAACATCAAAAAAAGGTTGCGACCTCGAAATAAATAGACCTTATTAATGTTTCTAATCTTGATGATGCTGTATGAATTCCTTTCAAACATCCTGCAGTCTTGATGACTTCAGTTTGGGAAATAGTGCGCAACACACTTCACATGGATATGAAATATAAGTGTTTGGTTTCCGATATTATTTTAATTTTTTTGTGTAAGATTTTGAGGGTATATCTTTATCGATTTAAGTGTGAAATAATCAGAATCATGATTAATTGATGAAGGAATGGAAGTTGGCTATAAAACAATTCATGTTTTTTATTTTCTTTTATAACTTTAATAGTTTCTGCAGTTTTTATGCCAGATTTATTTGCGCGATAATTCCTAGGAATATTTCTCTCAAATTTATCTCTTTCTATTTCATCCTCTTAAATTTACCTCTCTATCTCTTCCGCTTGTTTCATGATGTTGTCTGTTTCTTAATATTATATTTCATGCTTTTGTCAAGCCTTGAGTCTCATTACTACAATTTCAGACAATCTGATGATTTCAAATACTCATGCACTAGGATTAGACGTTAGCAGTGAAAGTATCGATATTGCTTCAAATGGCCAAAATGAGGTTCTGTATTTTATTTTATTCTTTTGTTAATATTTTCCTGAGGCATTTTTCCCTAAAACTATTTTTCAGTTGTTGTGCTTTTTTTTTTTACAAATAATTGCTCTTGGGAATTAGCCAAATGACTGATTGTTTTAGTTTTAGGTTTCGAATCAATCAGTCTTTCTGACTCGAGATAATTCAAAAACTATAGCAGAAACTGACAGTCGTAAAATGTCTAAAATTCAACAAAATCTTTTGCAGGTATGTTACCGCTATCTTGCCAAGGCTACTTTAAATTGACTCATTGCTATGCGTAGTATTCACAAGGCAGTAAGAATGATCTTTATACTTTACTGTACATCTTACGAGTTCATCATTCGTAATTTTTTTCTTCACTGTATGCTGCAACTTTATTCTACACTTATTATGAAAAAAAAAGAATTTTGACTTCCATTGATAAATGTGGAAAGAATTAGATGAGCATCAGTAAATAAGTGTCAAAAAGTTTTCTTACTGGTAACATATTCTTTATGGATTACTTTAAAAAAATTAATGCTGCTTTCGAAATTTGAATCGTTTCAGGCAGAAGTTCTGTCAATGAGAAGTACAAAACGTGTATCTGCACCTCCACAGCGTTTGAGTCCTACGTAGATTTTTTTTCAAAAAAATACTGAAACTTTATGATTGTCATTGTTTTGTGAAATAGTACACGATATAAATACTAATTAGGACATCGTCAATTTTGGTTGAATCTCATCTTTTTTAATTCAAATCATACAGTGATATAAACACATAGGAGCAAGGGGAGTAGTTCTCCTGAAAATCTGTTCATGTATTAAATTAAAAATTCGTATCTACGATGTTTGGAGATTAATCCAGTGGTGTTGTGACATAATCTCACTGATAGCAAACGAAAATGATACAATGAAGGTGGATTTGGTATCTTGGTGATATTATTCAAATGATATTATTGGAATTAACATTCGATTCTTTTAACACGCTCTGTGTTTTAATGATGTTATTACTTTCTTGTCAACTATATATAACTTTGCGTAATTCATCAGGATTAGCGCATCAAATAAAATGATCAATTTGTGCTTCCAGATCTGATTTCAAAGTTTTGCTTTCAGATGTCGACTTATATGGTAGAAGCATTTCTTGATTCGTCTTTTCATTTAAGTCGTTATGTTTTGGAAGCTGTTTCGAAACGGTAGTTATAGTTTCGTTTAAGCAGAAAATATTTTTAAATTCATTTACTTCCTGATGATATTACACAAACTATACTGATTTTGAACTTTCTGCTGTATTTTAAATAACTGTAATTTCCGAGGTCATTTTAATGAATATATTGTGAATCAATTTAAAAGTCTTCATTCTTACACCTAACATTCTCCTACTTATGCCAAATGTCTTCTCTCTCTCTCTCTCAACATACCTAACCATTACTGTTCCAGTTGTTCCCTACTAAAAAGTATTACAATTTTCACTCGTAAATGTTTGATTTGCCAGTTGTAATTATATACACTTTACCTTGTATTTAAGTACTTTGATTGGTATTTTTACGATGGAAAGAATAAATAATATTTTGCCTAATTGAGCAATAACAAAGCATAAAAGGAGGACGAACGTAGCCGACAATGAAGGATTTTGATGAAATCACTTTATGCGCATGGAAACGCTTAAAGGATTATCTCTACGTCGCGTGGATGCATCTAAATTTCATCCTAATTCACGAGTATTTACAGATAGTTCTCTATTTTCTACTATTATAGGTAATGCTTTGTGATAGACGACTGATTGATCTGCTAATGAGATAAAGGAGTGTGGTATATTTCGGGGTTTTTTTCCGTTGTGTTTTTTTTTAATGAAATTATGAAATATAAATTTCATTGATGTAATTAATTGCACGGACCATTAGGCATTTCCAATTGCTTATGATAGATTTTTATAAATTTTGAAAATTATGATCTCAGACATTTTACATTATAATATAATTTGATAAAATATAATTGATAAACAATATTTACAATTGATATTTACAATATAATAGAATTTGATAAAATATAATATAATATAATTCGATAAAAATTTTAAAGCTCATTTAAGTGATACATTAACAAATAATTTATCAAAGAAATATTTCAACTCAAAAGATACATGCAAATTATAAGTATTATAATTTTATTATAAAATTATATTGTGCAAATTATATTGTTAACTCATTTTCATCACTTACTGTAACACAAATATCAGTATTTATTCATTCAACATCGCTACAATAGCTTCATATCGAATTTACAACAGTGAAATGATAAGCGGAAGATAAGTTAAGCAAAGGATTATTTAATTTGTTTCTTAATTTTGAAATTTTTTTCAAAAATTTTTTCATTTACCTTATATTTCAATTGTTTAAATTTTTATTAAGTACTATATGATTCGATTAGTATGACTAAAAGAAAAAACATATAGTTTGAAAATTTTCATACTTTACCTTAATTTATCACAAATGCAATGTTCCAATTATTTTCTCTTTTTTGAATTTTTAGAATAGAAGAAAGAAATAGCTCTCAGAGTTAGTTGTTCTGTTTAATTTAATTTAGTCATACTAATCGTATCATAGAGTATTCAACAAAAATTTAAACAATTTGAAATATAAGGTAAATGAAAAAATTTCAAATAGACGAATTAATTTTCATTATTATTTTCCTTCTAACTTTTATTTTCATCAACTTATACATTTCATCTATTTCATTCATTTTATCATTTTTAGCATTTATCTTTGTTTGTTATCACTTCAAATAATCATTGTCAAAGAAAATTGCCATTTAAACTTTAGCAAAAAAATGAAGTACATTACACGATTTGCTAGTAAATTCAAATAATTAAATAAATCAAATGAATTTGTAATTAAAATATTTAACTGTAATTTTAAAATATAGTTTAATAATGAAGAAATACGAATAAATAAATTTAAATTGCTGTTTAGAAGAGAAGAAAAATTGATTTTCTTTTTTTTTTCCTTTAAAGATATCAATCATTTTATGATCATTTCTGATAACAAACTATTAATATTTTACCATCAGACATATCCTATAAATAGATTTTTAAACATTTTTCGATTAAATTATTACTTTCCCTCTTTCTCTCTCTCTCTCTCTCTCTCTCTCTCTCTCTCCCTCTCTCTCTCTCTGTTCTTGCTATAGGAGGAAGGAGAAAAAAAAAGGATACAATAATATATTACAATAATATGTACCGTCACTGAGGTGGCAGCTGCAACGGATTTGCGTTACGAAACATCATCGCCTTAGCTATCCGTTCCTAATACTCAATTTTCTGCCTTATCGGCGATAGATAAGTATTATTAATTTAAATGGAATATGTAAATTTTCCACTTATACATTTAGCTCATTTCTTCTTACACCAAATTTTTCAATCTTTTTTTTCTGTTAAACAAACAATCATAAAGTAAAATTTTTTAATTTTAACAAATTTTTATTCATTTCAATGAAAAATAGTAAAAAAGTAAAAACGACAAGAATGTGGTAATAAATGATGAGATTCCATTTAAAATTAAATTCCATTAATTTTAAATTTAGCAAAAACTAAATTAGTTTGAAATATATTTATTTAGTCAAATATTAGGAACTATATTTATGTTATTACCTGTAATAGAGAGTTTGTAACTAATTTTGAAAAATTTTAAAAATAAAAATAAATTTGAAGATTTTTGTAAACGTTTAATCACAATTAATCTGGAGTCATTTTTATTAGCAAGTCTTGCTTATGTTACCTGTAATAGAGAGCTTAGAGCTAATTTTAGAAAATTTCTAAATAAAAAAAAAATTTGAAAAATTTGTGAACATTTAATTATAACTAATTTAGAGACATTTCATAGTGCTGCCAGTGGTATGGTAAATTAGCTATTGCTAATGTACGACAGCTGTATTTCTTAGCTAATTATACGCTATCATAGGAGTAGCGTAAATTACCGCTTCCTCAGATTCATAGATAATTTAATAGTTAATTAAGCATATCTATTTGTTTCTTTTTTTAGCGAATATGCAAATTTTTTTTTGCTAAAATTTTTTAGTTAAAATATGCGATTTAAAAATAATTTGAACTAAATTTTTCTTGTTAAAATTAAAAAATATGTTAAAATTAATATTATATAACAATATAATATGATATTAATTTCAATTATCCTTATTTTATTTTTAAAAATATGCGAATTTTTATATATTATGTAATGTTATAATCTTATTATATTTGAAATTATTAAATAATTTAAATAAAATATTAAATATTAAATAAAAAATTAAATATGGAAAATTTTTTGCTGTAGCAATTGAGTATATCAATAAAAATTTACACTATTTTGATTTAAAAACTGAATTAATTTAGCAAAAATTAGTTAAAAGAATAAATTAGTACCAAAATGATAATAGCAGTAAATGACGATCGATCATATGACACTAACTAAAAAAAGGTCACGCAACTCTGTACTGATCTCTTTAAGTGTGTACGCTTAGTGGAATCTAATGATTACTAACTGGATCATTCTAATTATATTTGATATATCTCCTCATTTTAACCGTTTCTTGGTGTTCTCATTTGCATAAATAACACGATAGGGTTAAAGGTGAAGTAGCGTAGAATTGAGGAGCTCACAAAAATTATTATTAATCCATTTTGGGTATCACATAGTTTTATATTCACTCGTTTCTTCTTTCCATCTCTCTCACTCTTTTTCTCTCTCCCTCTGTCTTTGTATATACTATATAAAAAGGGTTATCTGAAAAGGAAACAGTATAGAGCAAATAAATTTTTCTCACCCCTAAGTCTATCATCCATCGTTGACCTTTGCACCTATGTGAACAAATGTTAACTATTTGACTTTAGCTAATTTTTGACCTGAAATGTTTACTTGAAAATAGGTGAATAGTAAAATTAATTAATATTATTCACCTTCCCCTTAATCATTACAACGATATTTCTTCTAACACTTACACAGTAAAATGAAAAGTTCAAAATAGAAGTTTGGAAAAAATTTTTGATGAATTATTGAAGTATGGAAGTTTAATTAGAATTTAATTTATATCATCAACAATTGCAATGCTTACACTGTGATTGATGAGAATTTTTGATGATATTTAAAAGTTTGCACAATTAAATTCAAATTTAAATTTTTTAAAAAAAAATCCAGAAATTTCGTCCCTTCTTTTTGATCTCACCTGAGATTTGCTCATCTCTACGATCATTTAATAATAATAGCACTATTACAACTCATCATCCCTAACATAGTACCATCCATTAGACTAATGAATTCTGTTTTTTAATGGCAGGAAATTTAAGCATTTCCATTTGATAGTATTAGTCATTAGCGGCTTAATTCAGCAAAAATTCAAAAATGAATAAATAATCAAAGATTGTAAAGTAATAATTATTATTAATAATAATAGTAATAATAATAATAAGTAATAAATAATAAATAATAATAATCATAATAATAATAATAACAAGATGAGGAAAGCAAATGATGACTGAAATAAATGAATTAAAATTTTGAAAAAATCAAAAAATGAGTATTCAAATTTTTTACACTAAAAAAAATTTTGCATATTTTTTAATATCATTGTTTATTTGCTGCAATTTACCACAGTTATCATTTGCTATCTCATTGATCTTCCTTTCTTGTTTACTTTTAAATGAAAAAATTTTTAGGCTTCAAGTAAGTTATTGAAAATTTACGAAAGCTCTTGAAAAACATATAGCTTCCTCTGCTAGCTAATGAAAATTTAAAATTTTGTCAATTTTTCCTTTTAAATTGGAAAAAGATGAAAAGAAAAGAAAGGGGGAATTTGATGAAAAAAAAAATTCATTGAAATTATTTAGTGAAATTAATTTAAAAAATTTCTTGTCTAATAATTTTTCATCACTTTTCCTTTCTCAGTGTAATTGAAATAATTCTTAATTATTGGAAGAAATTAATGGTCGGATTTTTTCTTAAACATACACATACATATTGAACTACTGTAATTTTTGATTACGTACGCTTACTGTATTACAATGTATTTTATTATCAAAGTGTTATTTTTACGACCTGTGATAAAAATACCATTGCGAATAACTTAGCACGTTACGGACGTTTCTCATATTTTAATTTAATACCACTTACTATGAAAATGTAAAATGCGAATATTTTAAATTAATAAAGCAAAATGATTTGAGCAACTGAGGAGCGCACCTTTCAAATGTTAAAATCAACAATAAAAATAAAAATTAATTTTCAATAATGAAATTAAATTTTAAAAATTATCACTAATAACAATTAATTCAATTTCCGCCTTTTTTTTCTGTTTTCCTAAATATGACAAATATTATTGTGAAATTGTCCTGTTGTTTGTACGATTTGAAATTTAAACATTTAATTTGACGGTTTTACATCTAATTGATTGTTTTCCTTGTTGGAAAAAAAATAACAAACAATCATATCTGATGTGAAATATATTCAACAACTCTTTACTTTGCATTAGTTTATTAGAGTAGAAGAGATGAAAGAGTACCGATCGAATATTTCACCGAAATTTCCTTATGCAGAAAGATTTACGTGGGATATGCTTTCCCAACGAAAGTACCAATCATTCAGTTCAACCGAATATTTCACCTCCTTAAACGGATATATTCGGAAATTCTACAACATTAGATGTTATTTGTCATCGATGAATGACAAACGGATAATATGGCGCAATCGCTTGTCAGCTACGTCATACGTCATACTATCATACTTCATAGTCATTTTACTCCAAGTAAAATACTAACTGCAAATATTCGCAACATCTTTTCCTGTCGCTCAATTTGATAGGTATTATGCAAAAGAAAAACGGTAATTCCCAGAAAAATTTTTAATGTTTGAAAAGAATAGACAAGTGATAAAAATGATCAAATGTTATCAGAATTAAAACATCCTGAAAAATTATCATTTATCAACTTATTATCAACTTATTTTTCTTATTATCAACTTATTTTATATTTCATTTAGCATTTAAATACGTTTACAAAAAGGTCAAAAAAAATGCTGACTTAAATAACTTATTTAGCAAAATAAGTTGATAAATAATGAAAATAGGCATATTACGAGGAACTAAATTGGTTTTCTTTAATTGTTCATATATTTTAAAATAATTAAAAATTTAATAAAACACTAGCTAATTAATGCATAGCATTAAAAAAATTTTGATTAAATTGATAATTTATTTTTTTTATGCCAAAAAATATACATTTTTCAATTATTATAATTAAATTATTACTTCACATTAAACAACTTTTTTGCTCATATTGTTTTTTTTTATTAATTGGTAAAAAATTTTTTTCAAAAAATAATAATTTAATTGTGATTTGTTAAATAGAAAAGAGGAAAATTGTAATTTTTAATTGCAATTAAATTGATAATTTATATCATACATTTAAAAATAATTAAAAATTTAATTAAAAAGTTAAATTAAAAAAAATTTAAATAATTTTTACCCTAAAAAAAACAAATAAAAAATTCAAAATAATCAATTTTTTCTTTTTTTTTCTTTTTTTTGAATGATTTGGTTGATTGTAATAGTAAAACTATAATTATAAATGAATGTTTTTTTGTTCCACTAACCATCTCGTTACACTTCATTAGACGTATATTGCTACCGGCACCTAAAGAACTTTTTTACCATTTACCGTAAAAGATTATGGATAATCTTTACACAGGTGATAATTAACGTATTAGTTAACATTTTTCACGCTGCATCATTCCACTCATTTCAATTTCCTCACGGATAACTCTTAAACATCCATCTAAATTGTACCTTTTACCCTTTTCATCACCTTTCAATCCTGTAATCATTGATCTCAAACTAAGAAGTGTCTCGAAGCTAAGGTTACCTGCTAGTGAACCTTAAATGAATAAAAGGAAAAAAAAATGCAAATGAAGAAAAGGTAGAAAAAAAAAGAAACGAATTGTTGCAATAATTTTTTCGAAAACTTATCAATAAAACATTTTAAAAATAAAATAAAAATATTTATTTGTCAAAAATGTATTTGAAGTGTAAAATTTTAGTAAAATTTTAGAAAAAAAATAATGAGAGAAATAAATGATGTACAGTACAGTACAGCTCAATGTATAAGAGTGTTAGTTAATTAATATAGGTAACATTAGTTGAAATTATTTTATAATACCGAAATTTGTGACCTAATAAGCTGTAGCCGGAATTGTTATATTACCGGAATTTGCAAATAGAATTAAGTATCATCATCTGTTAGCAATTATCAATTATGTTAATGGGTAGGTGAAGAATTAATTTTGGAGTGAAAATCGGTTAAACAAACAAGAAATTACACAATCCTGAAGACTTTGTTAGAGTTAAAATCTCTCCAGATGGTCATTAATCTTTGATCAGCGAAGAGAATATGAAAAAAGATTGCTTAATTTATAAATTTCCATAGCTATTTTTTTTTCTTAAATTCATTTAATCAATAAATTATTTGAAATATTTATCTTTTATTATTTTTTTTTTCAAATATTTATCTTTTCAATAATTATTTGACATACCCACTTTTTCTTCTTTTTTTTTTTTAAAATTTATTGTTAAGTAATTAAACAAATGTTTGGGCGTGTCATTTTCACACTCTCTTCTCCCTCTACTTTTTCCCCTAAACGATACGATCTGTCTCTTTTCTTTTCTTTTTTTTTCAAATTGTTTTGTCTTAGCAAATTAGTAATAATTAATAAATTATTAATTTGTTTACAAATAATTGCTAAAAGTTATTTGTGCAATAAAATGTGCTTAATGAAGTTTAGTTAGCACTTCACACCGTAAAAGGCGTTTCATATGTACCTGGCCAGTGAGAAGGTAGCAGCAGCCTACAGCAAATGGAGTAGTAGAAGGAAAGAGCTTGGAGGTCTATTAAAGAGAAAGGAAAGAGTTACGCTTAATGGCAGGCCTATAAGCTGGTCTGGTCCACATGCCATTTCACACGGTAGTCGTCCTCTTTGCGCCCAGACTTCCCTAATTCCAGCCAATAATGTATGCCAAAGATGATGAGCCAATTTGTGGCTATCAGTGAAGTAGGCCTACTTTGTTCACTAAAATATTATTATTGTTGACTGAGATTATTACTAATTGATTATCGACATTTATTGTTACTATTATTATTATTACTATTATTTATTATTATCATTTATTATTATTAATTATTATTACTTATTAATTATTATTACTTATTAATTATTATTATTATTAATTACCATTATTACTGTTATTATTACTATTATATTCTTTTATTTTACGCGCAGTCATTTGACGTGCTGGTTTCCCATTGTATGGTTCCTATGCTTACTCACATCTATGTTACACCTTATTATTTACGTCAAATACGTGTACTACTACTACTAAATCTAACTATGCAAGTAAATTTTAATTAGTAGAATAGTAGTAAATTATATTTATGGTAAAATTTTTGATCAAAATTTTCTTAAAAAGTTGCAAACGAACTTCATTCTTCACTATTAAAAAAAAGTACCTTTGTTGAATTAAATTTGTAAATGTATTTTGCTAGAAATTCTAAGAAAAGAAAGAAAGTAAAAAATGAAAGAAAATAGAAGAAACATAGAAAAAAGTGAAAAATAAAGAAACAATTATTTTTATTTTGAAAAAATTTTTTCAAATTAAATAAAGTTAGAATGGAAGGAAGAAGAAAATTTCAGGTTAAACGATTGAAAATGAAAAAAAAAGGAAGTTGATTGATACAAAGGCAGAGAGAAGGGCTATTGAGAGATTGACTGTGAAAGAGAGGAGAGTGGAAGAAAAGTGGTGAGCGTACGTCGATGCAATAATCCTATGTGATAGAATATTTAGCCTAAAAAATATTTTTATATTATTTTAGAGTTAAAAAATAAAAAAATTTTATACGAAAAAAAGATATTAACTTTTTGTCAGTAAAAATTTTTTGAAATTAGTAAAATTTGATTGAATTTGTTTTAAAATTTAAATTCCAAAAAAAAAATTATTGTAATAAATTAAATAAAATAGCGCAACAAACTATAAATCAATTAATCCACAAATTATTTTAGTATATTTTGATGCTAAACTAATAGTATCAATAAAATACCTTCTTATGGTGAGTTAAAGTTAAAAATTAAACTATTTCTCGAAATAATTCTACTATCAATGAAAATTAAATTGATTTAAAATTAACAGTAGAAATTTTAAAATTAAATATACAATTAAGCTAAGCTGAATTAGTAAGCTTAGAAATATAAGTAATTTAGTGATACGAACCAATCCAATCTTTCGCAGTGAGAAAACAAACAAAGGGCAAACATATTTAATTTGCATACAAATAAATTCACTATGATAATGGATTACCGCACAATCGTTGAGCTCTTCTTTTTTTTGTCGCTTTTTTTTGAGTTTTTAAAAATCTTCTAATCGAAAATAGACAAATGACGTAGGAATCGTTTTTTTTCTTCCTCTGCTTATTTTTTGTTTGTTTGTTTGTTTGTTTTTTGTTTATTGTTAATTATTCAAATTAGCTAAAAAGGATATTTATTCTCATCGATTTGTCATTGCATCTATTACTGTTCGTTTTTTTTTTCTCTCTCAATTCGTTTTAATTTGTACTAAAATTAAATATTTGAAATCAACAATGGTGGAGTACTGATGAAAAGGAATTTCGTTGTTATTGCATTTTTTAATATTATCATTTATTAATTTATTATAATAAGTTAAAATAATTTAAAAGTTAACATCAAAATAATTTCATTATGAAATTTCGATCATTTTTTTTATTTTTTCTTAATTTTACCTCTTAATAGTTTTACATCAATGCATGACACACTGCTGATCGAAGGTATTAATCGGTGAAAAATATTTTGCCCCGAAGTTCACAAAAGTTAGTTTGTCGACAACCTTCCCTTTCTTTTTCGCTTTCCTACCCATCACTACCACCACCACCACCACCACCACCACCACCATCATCATCATCATCATCATCATCATTATCCCTCAATTTAATGTTGTGCTCCGGCAGCACTGGCAGCAATAATAGCAGTAGTGATAGTAGTAGTATTGTTGTTGTTGTTGTTGTTGTCGTTGTATAGCAGTAATAATAATAATAGTAATAACAAGTAATATCAGTAGTGGCAATAACGATAGTTGTGGTTGTAGTAGCACTGGTACAGTATACGAACCAACCTATATGATCCGTTATTAACCTATAAATCGTTAACTATCATCGAAGCCAAGCATCTAAATCCTTTTGTGAATCAATTATTATTTACACTTACTTCTTTTGCAAAGAAAAAAAATCGTAGTAAAAAGTTTGAGAAAAAATATTTTCAAATATTTTTAACAATACAAATTAAAATAATTGAATGAAAATTGCAATCAATGAATAATATTTTTTTAGTACTATATTTCTGATGGAATATTTAATACATAAACAATGCACTTCATCCTAAATTGGTATTTTTTTGCATAATTAAAAATTATTTGTTTTAATTAATATTTACTCTAATCGTCTTATTCTGCCATTTTTTGTCTTGTGCCACCGTATTTCATTAAAATTGCCATATCATTACTAACTTTTTCAAAATATAATAATAATGGAAATAATAATAATAATAATAATAATAATAATAATAATAATAATAATAATAATAATAATAATAATAATAATAATAATAATAATAATAATAATAATAATAAACTATTACAATACTACTTCAAATAAAAATAAAAATTAGAATAAAATTATTTATTTTCTAACAATTTACGACCCCTTTATATTTATACGATGACGTATTTCGCAGCACAATTATCAGAGTGAAAAATAATTGTGTAGCAAAATAAATTTCTGAACGTCTTAGAATCGATCATACATGCGCTGCTACATTTAATGCATTTCTTTTAAATTTCATTTTTTTTTTCATTCCAAAAAAAAATCGTTCACTTTTTCCAAGCAACGATGTAAATAAATAATGCTTGCGAACAAACTTTCTATCTTTTATGATTGGCTGTGGTTTTTTGCGCTCTTCAAAATGTGCGAAACAAAAATTGTGTTAAATTTTACTGTAATAAATCTTCCTTTATATTTTAACAATACTTATCCTTTGCTTTTTTTTAAATCAAAGTATTTGAAAAAAAAAGTACGTATGCGTGTGTGTGTGTGTGTGTGTTAACCTTATGTTTAGTGTTTTATAAAAAATTTCAAAATTAGTGTTTCATAATTTTTTCAAAATAATCAATGATTGCATTCTTTAGTATTATCATTTATTAATTTATTATATAAGTTAAGTATATATATTTTTATGAAACACTAATTTTGAAATTTATAAGATGTAAACTAAAATGAATTAACTATTTTTGCTCAGACAACAAAATTTTATAGCTAATAACATAAAGAATTATTAATATCAAATTTGATATATTTTCGTAGAGTTTACAAAAAAAAAAAAAATTTTCGAAATTCCCACAATCATATCTCTTCGTTTCTCTTTTCCCCTTCATCATTCGTCTAACTTGCTATATAATTAATTAATTAATTAATTGGTAAATTATTGCATTCATTCATTACTATCACTTTAACCAAAAATAATTTAATAGAAATGAAATGAAATAAAATAAAATAAATTTGGTTAAAAATGGAATAATTTATCGTCTCTTTCTCCTTCTCTCTTTCCACTCTCTTCTCTCTCCTTTTTTATTTCATTTAATTTTATACAAATATATATATATTGGTGAGTGTATTGACAATTGCACATTTAAATTTGTGAAGGATTTATAGAGTAACAGATAGCAATAGAGAGGGATGTATAGAGAGAGAGTCGAAAGAGAATGAATGCGTGGGAGGGGGAAATGATAGAGCAGTTTACTACGGTAGCTCAACACACCACACACACACAATTCATCAACAAATTTATTGTCAGTCTACTGCTGCTGATCCTGTCACTACCGCATTTGTATTT
The DNA here is from genome assembly GCA_013365375.1 of Litomosoides brasiliensis. Lineage (NCBI taxonomy): Eukaryota > Metazoa > Nematoda > Chromadorea > Rhabditida > Onchocercidae > Litomosoides > Litomosoides brasiliensis. The sequence goes on along the minus strand of JABVXW010000257.1, from coordinate 12,268 downwards.
CTGCACAATGGAAAACCTGCTTCTGTATTGTAATTTTACATTTCACATTCATATATTTATATACACACACACGTACACACACACACACACATACACGTAACACGTACACAATAATATTTGGAAGGATACATGTACTCATATGAAATTTTATATAAACCTACGTGTTTTTGTATATAAATTTACATGTAATCAGTATTATAACAAATATTTGTCACATTCATATATTTATATACACACATACACACACACGTACACACACACACACACACACACACACACACACACACACACACTTACACACATACGCATACACATACACGTAACACGTACACAATAATATTTGGAAGGATACATGTACTCATATGAAATTCTATATAAACCTACGTGTTTTTGTTTATAAATTTACGTGTAATCAGTATTATAACAAAATATTTGCTACTTATTATTGCTAATATAATAGATATAATTATCATTAACATATCAATAAGTAACAATTGAATGATTAACAATTGATCTTTCATTATTCCTTCGATTATCGATTGATAATGATATTACTACCAATTCTGCTACATTAAGGTAATAATTTATTATCGACTTATTGCTATAATAAAATAAGAAATTGTTATCGATATATTACTATTAATATTAATTTCAAGTTAGTATAATAAAAGTAAAAAGACCTACCTTTGCAATAAGAGAAAAAAAAATGAACGAAAAGATTTAAAATGATTTAGTGAGATAGTAATTGTGTTTTATTTATGTCTATTATTATATTATTGTAATTAAAATAAAAAATTTTGCAAAAAATACGTCATAATAGAAATAAATTTTGATTTTATTATCAAAAGTTAAGTTTTAAAATGGCAATCTTGTCATGTATATTACAAGTAATTACAAAATTTCAATTACTCAACTGCAATCTGTTTAACTTTTCATCAATATGCTACAAAAATATTCAAATATATTGTGATATTTCATTATATGAAAATAATTTTAAATTAATATTTAGAACAAAAATATACATTTAAATAACTGTAAACTATCGGTTACTTTTACAATTAATATGATATTATTGCTATTTTTTGCAAATTTATTTTTTATAGCCATTATTAAATAAGCGTTAACAATGCAATCAATTTTAATATTAAATTATAAACATTTAAATAGTTTAGAGAAAAAAGTCTAACAATTAATAATTCAAAAATTAAAAAGAAATAAGAAAGTAAGAAAAGGCAAAGTGAAAAATGCTGCTAATGTAATAATAGAAAAGGTAATATTTTTGGAAATAAATAGTTTAGCAGATGGATAGTAATATGCATATGTTTGTAGGCTATCCGTCTAATACGTTCACTTTTTCTTAAGTTTACTTTTCATGCAGTATGTGTGGACGATGATAGATCGACTTCCTTTTGCAAAACCAATATAGGCCATCATCTAAAGCTCAAATGCAAATAAAAAGCCTATAAATAAAATTATGGTATAGTAGCTATATTTGGAAATAATATTTCCATACGAATTAAACTTTCGATTATTTTTGCATATCATTGATTAATTTCAAATTAATTAATTCATATATCTACTAATATGTAATATTTTTGTTTAATTTTGCATAATTCAAAAAGGAAAATTATACAAATTGTAAGAGAGAAAAATATAATATGTTTGTTTAGATAGCGAAAAGAAAAATTTAGTGATAATGAATGAAAGAATTAAATTAATTAAATTATATGATAGTCAAATAAATGTATGTCCGAGATAAATAGGAGGAATGAAACTATCGGAGGAAGGATACCCTATGGAGGAGGAATGAATAGTGAAGCGGGTGGGACATAAATATTTTCCACTGATACTATTTTCGGGTAAAATATTTCACGTTAAGTCTCTTAACGAACGGATCAGCCGGCTGGACTCCGTCAGCGATCTTGATTAGCCCCTGTTAAGCTTCTTTCAAAGCACTTTTTCATCTTTTCATCCTGAACTCTTTTCATTTCATCTCATCTCATCCGCCTCCTACACCTTAGCTTAATTCTAATAAGTAAATAAACAAAAAATGATTGCATTTAACTAATAGTATTGTATTGTTATTTATTAATTTTATAATTTAAATTTTAAATTTTGATTCAAATTCATTTATTCTAATTGATTTGTTTGTGAATAATAAACTGTAATAAGCTAAACTACAAATTTTGATGAGAACAAACGTTTTGATCATATCACTGGCAATACTATCATTTATCAGTAAATAGGAGAATTATTCCAAATATGTTGAACAGTCTGTTACTATTACAGATTTGCTTTTGCATTGATGCTAAGCTTTTGCCATTAATTTTAATAATTCGTTAAGTAAGCCAAATATTAATGAGAAGTATTATGAATGTGCAAGCGATATTTTACACTTATCATTTAGCAAGAATGATATTATCAGCCTATTTAGACTGATCACTGATATTAATTTTCAATAACTGTCATTTAAAAATGTATCTCAGGACTTTTGCTCAATTAAATTTTTCAAATTAATAATTATTCAAAGTTAATTATGTACCAATCACCGTTCTTCACTTCATTTAAAATCACGAAATTTGGTCAGCGAAGTGTTTATGATGGAATCAAACGAATAATTATTGTTTGTTGCTAATTTTTTTCCCCAACAATTTATTTTAATTAGTAAATTTTAATTTATTTTAATTAGTAAAGTTTCTAGGCTAAATCAATCGTAATCAATTTAGCTAAATATCATTATTTTTTAAGAAATTAATTTAAACAAGCCTTAAAGTTGATAATTTTACAATTTATACCATTCCTCCTAACTATAACTATTTTAGTTATGATTTGCGCATTTCAAATTACCGTAATAGGTTTGATAAACTTGTTATAATTTGTCAAAGTAATTTATGTTTTAAATAATTTATTTGGAAAAAGAAAATTTCCCGATATTATTTCCTTTTAGGCCAAGCACTATTGAAATTTTTTGTCCTGCAGCAAATTAACTTACAAAAGTAGCCTGGATAGTTTAATTAAATTCACTCAAGCATGAAATTCTCATTCACAAGTACTTCCAATTGCGAAATGAAATGATCATTCCAACAAACGAAATTCTAAATGGTTTTGAGTTTTTACCAATTTCAATTTATGAAATGCTAAAAGTTGTATGGAACTGATGAATGTCTGACCTGGAAGTGAACAATCTAGTTTTTGCATCTAACAATGACATCCACCACCCACAGGTCAAAGTTTATAATTTCCTACTCATCTCATCCGTCATATCAGTTTATTAAACTTTGACTTGTTTCGTTTTTGTAGTGTCTGTTTACACACGGAAAAAAAAAGAGAGAAAAGCAAAATAAAATAAAATTGGAGAAAAAATCCAAGAGACAACAAGAAAGAGAGAGAGAGAGAGAGACAGAGAGGAAGAGAACAAGAAGAGGAGGAGAGCAAAAAAGGGACGATAATATAGGTAAAAATAATTATACATAAATTTGCATAGTTATCAATTCTATCACACTTCTCATCTCAACTATTTGTCTGTATAAATTAGTCGACGGAATATATCTTTAAACATTTCTGAATATGTGTGTGTGTGTGTGTGTGTGTGTGTGTGTGTGTGTGTGTGTACGTATATGTTTACACCTTGTCAACTTGTTGGTACTAAATCCACTTCATCCCCGCTTCCTCCTTCTTACACTTCTCCTCTTCGCACTTTAAACCTTTCATCCACCGCGGTTTTTTCATTTTTTCCTTTTATTTTATTTTCCACTCACTGTTATTGTCATACTTAATAAGTTACGGATTACACACCTATATCGCTATTCATCCAAAATACATTCTCCTACCTTTGATGCTTACGATGAATAGCGCTAAGTTCATCTGTAATTATCATAATAGATACGCACATACACCCAACACACACACACACACATACATTCACACGTATATACGCACGTACACACACACGCATTCACACGTATATGCGCACGTACACACACATTCACACGTATATACGCACGTACACACACACACACATACACGTATTTTATTTTCTATAAATTATTTGATATTTATTTTACTCTGAATTTATCGGAGTTTTATTGTGTGATAAGTTAGGTAGTTAAATGATTAACTGTTCAGAAGAAAATTTTAATATATGAAGGAAATCTACAAATATATTTCCACAAATTGTCGATGAATGAAAAAAGAAATTAAAAATTTTAATTCGTTAAATTTTAATTTAAATTTTATCATAAAATTTCAATGCTAAAATTATTTAAAAAATATTTTTTCATTCATATTTCACTTCATTAATTTTTTTTTATAACTATGCACATAGACAGACACATACAGACACACACACACACACACACACACACACACACACACATGTATATGTGTATTTAGGAATATTACAGAATTCTGCACAAAGTTGAAGGAATGCAATGACACCTCATGCATCATCTAAACCCTATTGGTTGTCACATCATTGGTGGTATGAGAGGTGGAGGATGTGGAGAGGAGAGAGGAAGACGAGGTAAACAAGATGGATTGCACCGATACATACCCGTACACACACACACGCACACACGCACACACACACACAGACACACGCACACACACACACGCACACACACTTCTGTATGTGAGTGAATGTTGGTGTATGTGTGTGTAACGAAATGCATGTATAAATTGTGGGTGTACATGAACTGAGAATTGAAATCATTTCTTACTCGAACAGAAGTTGAATGAGATGGATGAAATGAATGAGTGAAGTGAGTGAATGAATGACTGAATGAATGACTAAATGAATGAATGAGTGAATGAATGAATGACTGAATGAATGACTGAATGAATGAATGAGTGAATGAATGAGATGGATGAAATGAATGAATGAATGAATGAATGAGTGAATGAATGAATAAATGAATAAATGAATGAATGAATGAATGAATGAATGAATGAGTGAATGAATGAATGGGTGAATGAATGAATGATATTTGGAAAATAGTAACGAACTGATTTGTCAATCAAACAGGTTGTGTTTCCCTGCTGGCTGATTATTTCAATCGACCAAACTAAACCATCTCATCCCTTTCATCACTTCCTCTCTCAAATATCTATTTGCACACATACCGTAATCATTCATCTCATCGTTTTCTGTTCTTTTTTTTTCCCTTTACCTTCCTCCCTTAGATTCATCGCTAAGCAAAATTTTTTCACTTTTCCTTTCCTCTTCTTTTCTTCTTCCTCTTTTTTTTGAAATGTATAAAATTTTTGTATTTCATTTTATTAAATAATATTTAAATACTATTGAAAGTGTAATTTGGATGAATGATAGGATTAGATGAAAGAGGATGTAAGAATTTGCTTTGATAATAATTTACTTGTGTGCTTGGTTAAATTGTCAGCTTAGAACTATCAATGAGTTAGTTAGGCGGGTTAAATCGGATAGATAGATCATCCTGATTACCCGTGCAACAAGGTATTAACTTTCAACTATGAGCCGATTGATTCGAAATGTGAAAGAGCCGAGCGAAAACGGTTTTACTCGTTCACTACTACCTATCATTGTTATCAATAATTTGTCAAATGCGGGAATTGTTTAAGCCAATTAAGAAATTTCTAAAATTTTTGTACAATTATAAAAATTAAACTCTTAACTCTTCAAAAAATATTGACATTTAGTCTGTTTCATTTGTTTTAATTTATTATATTTATTAGATAACTTCTTCTCTCTCTCTATCTTCTTCTTTACCTTACCTGCTACTTACTGCTACTTTGTTAATTTTTATGCTATTGAAAAAATTATTATTATTATTATTAATTATTATTATATTATTATTATTACTATTACCATTATTTTGTTATTATTATTTGTTAGTGTTTAAGAGTTAAAAATTGCAGTGAATTATGGATGTGCTCTTTTTTTCATTTCTAAAATTTGAACAACGCTGATTAAGTGATTTCATTTATGATTTTTAAGTTGTACAAAAGTAGCTGCCTTACTTTTTCTCTCTTTTACTATTTTTCGTTTTCTTTGGGACAGACAGGACAGACAGATTGTCGGTGTTTTCTTGTTCCTATCAAATGGTATTCGTTTCATGTAAGCTCATTTAAGCCTCATTTAAACTTCTTACCTGCCACTCCTAACAAAATACCTTTGACAATAAGAATAGAAAGAGAAGTTAAGTCTTCTTTTGAGAGGTTAAAGTAACATTTTCATCTTATGGGAATGCTTCAGTAACAGAATGTTAGATCGGTGTGGGAAATGATTTGAATGAAAAATGATTTTAATGAAATGTAACAAGAATTATTAAGCTTTCACACCTAACTCTTCTTTTTTTTCTAATTTTAATTAGTTGTTTGTTTATTGCTCTAATTATCTTTTCTTGGAAAATTTTCGTAAAATTTTTTTTCTTCGTTTCCACAATTAAATTTAAATTTATTTTTCTCTTTATTAGTAATATCAAATGAAATTTGATAGATTAAAAAAATAAAATATGTGTATTAATATGTTATAATTTATTTCAAAAGGAAAAAAGAACGCTTGCTATAAACTTATATAACTCTTAACTACTTGATTATGTGATTTTTAGTTATTAGTTATTTAATTACATTACTTTTATTCAATTAGTTATATGCTATCTCTCATCTTTTTCATTTCCAAAATTCGTTTAAGGTTAAACTGTTAATTTTTTTGCTAATTAATATCCATAGCCCTTGAAATAAGGGTATAGGTGAAGGAAATAAATTGATGGGCGCAGATGTTTCTGATAATCAGTGCTGTAAGACGAAATGGTAGTACTACAGTATGCCGTACTGCACATCATTTATACTTTTCAGATCATTGAACTGTTTTATCAAAATGATATATATACATATATATTATGTTACTTTATCAAATACAGTTTATATTTTGAAATATATTTCAATAACTTACCTTTATAAAAAAACTTACAAAACTTACCTTTAAATAACTTACCTTTATAAAAAAATTTTGAAATATATTTCAATAACTTACACTAACCTTTATAACTTTATGTCTTCTGATTGGTTGAATACATCTTTTTCTTTAAGAATAAATTTCACATAAACATTTATCGATTACCGCAATGCAATTGTAACACACACAATGTCACTGGCAGATAGATGGAAGGTATTAAAGTACAATATCCTATTATACAGTGTACTGCTAAAATTATGTGATGATGATGTTTTAACTCAAATACCGGTCTTTTAAATTCTCAATTTCTTAATTTTAAGATTACATAGATTGATGACACTTCACATGTCCAATCTTAATCAAATTAACAGTTCTTTTTTTTTCTTTTTCAGATATTTATTATCTTTTTGATATGATTGTTTTTGATATTTATTTTATAGATTGTAAATGAATGCATATAATTGATTATACGATAATCATAAGGAACAAATATTATTGTAACCATTACTTCTATTCCAACTAACAATGGATTTCTCTCTTTTTTTGAATCATTCACTTTGAATTATAAATTTGAAATAAGCAACAATTCGAAAAATGGCAGAGAAGAAAGAAAAAATATATCGCTGAATAGTTGGACCTTTTTTTTCAATACATTTTTTTCTGTAAAAATTTCAAAATGTTTCAAAGTTTACTTGGAAGAAAAGAAATTATCTCTCTGTATTTATGCATAAGTGCAAATGGCAGTAAATTCAGGTTTCAAATTCCAGTTTTCTGTAAGAGAAGAATTCTATTGGTTGTTGATAACAAAGCAACATTTCCAATTGTCTCTAATGAAATTTTCGCTCACCGTTTTCATTATATTACAACTGCAATTGTTTAATAATTCTAAGATCTTTTATAAATTCTAGCAAAAATGTCATATATTCCAACGGTGAGCGTAACCAGTGCTGCCGCAGCGGCAAATATGAGTTCTGCGGCAAATATAGCTGCTGCGGCGTACTTTAAAAATGGTCCATACGCAGCTGCACCACATATGCCGAGTGCTGCGCTTGGTTTTACCGCAACACCAGCGCATAATTTTTTACCTGGCGGAATGAGTTACATAGGAAATTCGTTAGCAGATTGTCAAACAGCTGGAATAACAGCTTGGAATGCTAGCCATGTAGCAAGGTTTGTTTTTCCTTTTTCTTTCTTCCTCTCTCTCTATCTCTCTCTCTCTCTCTCTCTTCAAAACATTTATTTATCAAACTAAATATTGGAATATTACTTATCACTCAATCACTAAAAGTTAAGTAACATTCAGTTAAAAGCTTAAATTCATCGCTTCAAAAAAAAAATTTAATACTTTCAACTATCGCGTTGATTGGGTTATTATTAGTAGTTTTTTCAGTCTATTCTGATTGATATTAGTCTGCAAAACTTCAATGTTAATTTAATTGCAGTGGACCTTCTCATTTATAATGAATAGGTACGGTATAGGAAGTTTGTTATCGTTGCGGAATGTAGATTGCTATGCATAATTGATACGACGATTAAGAAAACCAGTTTTATCATACTCATTTCTTTAATGGAAAATGAAAAACTTTTGCAGTTCACAGAAACTGAGGAAGATATTTGTCTTTAAATTTCACAAATATTATTTTAAAATATCATTAATTGCTTCCTTATGCTTTATTTAATCATAATTTATTGATATATTCTTCATCAGTTATAATTTACTGAGAAACAATCACTTTCCTAAAACTGTTATTTAAGAATCAAATTTTACTCTTCTAGAAATTTTTGAGTTATATTACTTTGAAACAAAATTTATTTTTGTTTAAAGCGAAGAAAAAGTTGCTGCTGCAAAAGTATTATTTAAATTTAATACAATTTAATTTTGTCTATTTAAATTAAACTTCAATCGATTTGGTACTTTAATTATGATCAAAGAAGAGCTTTTTGGACCAAATTTTTTTTTTTTGATAAACTAAAACAGTAATAACGGTAAAGATTGGCAGTAATTTTTACGATACTATCAATTATTTGAAATATAAATTTTAGAAAGCAACGTCGTGAACGAACAACGTTTACGCGAATACAACTGGAAGTTCTGGAGAATTACTTTTCTAAAACTCGCTATCCGGATATATTCATTCGTGAGGAAATTTCACTGAAAATTCAATTACCAGAATCACGTGTTCAAGTGAGTTTAAATTTAAGCGTTAAATTTTTAGTTTTTTTTTTTTCATTTTCTTCTGAACACTTTTTAAAATCATTTTTTTTTACTTATCATTCATGAATTGGCTTAACAATTTCGTCAAATTTTATCATCCAAAAACTTCAGGTATGGTTTAAGAATCGACGAGCAAAAGCTCGACAGCAAAAGAAAGCCACGAAACATGAAGTTGCATTACACGTTGTTCCGGCATGCAGCAACGACGGTAGCTCGTCCAGCAAAACTACTTCTACGGACATCCGAAATACCAACGCTTGCAATGTTGAGGTTTGAATGAATTTCTTTTCATTTCATTTGGAATATTTTAGTATTCATATAATTATTAAAATCAAAGATAATGTTCTTTCATTAATGGAAAAATTTTAGATAAAAACAGAAAGAAGTGAAACAGGTACGTCAGAACAAAGGACGTCACCGATTGAAATTGATTCATCTAAACTAACCGTCTTACCGCCATCATATTTTGGTACCATATCAACGTCAACAGCATATACATCCCAGGCTGCTTTTCCACAAGGATATGGTAAATTTTTAATTTATTTTTTTTAAAATTGAATTTATAAAGCATAGTCGAAATTAGACTTATGGTATGGAAGTAGTTTCTACGTATAAACGTGGGATTACTTTTTATGGATAGGCAAAATGCTAAATTAGAGTGTTTCATTTTAATGTGACCTAACGATTGACCTTTTTTTGGCCTTATTGATTGATCGTTTTAATGGCAGTTTTCCTCATTTCTATTGTAAGTTGTGAGAAGTGCAAAAGAAAAAAAAAACTCGATTACACGTCAGCGTCAGTAGTTGTAGGCTATGGAGGTTATCAGGCGACTGTTCCAACACCAATGGAATATTTTCAATATCCTACTAGCGCTGCAACATATGCCGCAACTGCCGATCCATGGAAATTCATGAACCAGTGATTTATAAATGATAATAATTAGAAATGATTATTTATGATAACGTTTAATTGTAATATTCGTTTAATTTAGATGATATTAGTAATGATGATGATGATGATGATAATGATGATAATGATAATGATGATGATGATGATGATGATAATGATGATGATGATAATGTGTAAAGAACGTCGTAAGAAATGATTATTCTACAAATTTCATATATTTTTCCTACTCTTTTTACTAAAATTTTATATGATATTTTGCTAATTTGATAGGAATGCAAAAGTGATATGCTAATTATAGTGATAAGCTTCAAAATTTATCAGATAAGATAAAATCTTTTTTTTAATAAATAATTGGTATTGAAACTATTTGTTTTAAGAGTTTGCAAAGAAATGATTATCGTTGGAATGGAAATTGCAATAATTTCATCAAACTATTCAACCGTACTCATTCGTTGTACAATCAAAATAGAATACGAATCAGTTGATTAGATTTTCCTCACACCTGTGATAGTTGTAATTGTCTCATTTCATTGTTTACTGTATTTTTATTTTCCTCTTTTGTTCACTTTTGAAATATAATATAATCAACAATTTCTCATTATCAAAATAACACACGCCTGTTGTAAACAAGATAAATTTAAACATAAATTTCTTCTTTTCATCTACATTTTACTAATATAAATTAAAATTGAAGTTTTTTTTTGATTTCAAACTTTTCAAAAATTTAAAACAACAATTTTTTTTCGCCTACGATTATGGTATGCAAATATTTCCTGCAAATAAGCAAACTGCAAATTCTAATATTTTAATGCTTTTAAAAAAAAATTTTCAATCAATAATTGAATAATAAGTAAAATATTGATTGGTATTGTTTTATTTAGTAAACGGATAAAAATAACAAAATGCCTATTGAATGAAATAAGTGTAAAACGCTGAAATCGTGCAATTCTCGGATATTTTTAAATTTTTGGGAGATGTTTTTTGATAGACAGAAATTTTAATTGATCTTAATAATAAATAAAAGATTCTTTTCTCAAGAATATTCACAAAAACTTTTTTTGTTTCATAAAGAAAAGATGCTAATGAAAGGTTTACAAAATTTTAAAAATCACTTAATTATCAAATAAATTAAAAAATAATACTCATCTATTACAAAACTTAAATCTTGCTAATTTCTTCCCTCTCTCTCTTCAATATCATTTGCTTTTTCTTCCCTTCAACTTCTATGGTATCAATTAAAATACGTTTTAAATTTTCCTCCTATTTTTCAAATACTATCTCAGTTTGGTTGCATTATTAAACGTTAATTAACCTTTGTCCTCTTCATGAATGCTTTGTTGTCTTTATTGCACGATGTAATAAATTAATTTTTAATTTTTGAATAATCAAAAAAACAAAGTATTTTTAGCTAACAAGAATTTTTTGCGCCTTCCTTAACAGTATCCCATCATAATTGTTGTTTAAATTATCTCAAAATTTTGTTGTTACAATTTTTTTTTGGTTGCTTTACAGCAAAGGTCACTTTTTTATTTTTGAACAAAAAAATGCATTTCCTTTTTTCTGCTTTTTTTCTTTTAAATTTCAATTATTATAAATAAAAATAACAGTGGCACCAACAATAAAAAGTGGCAAAAATGCAAAATATTTGAAAAAACAAATGTTTTGTTTTTTTGCAATAAATGAAAGTGACAGAGGGAATTGGTTGTATTGTATTAATTTAGAAATTTGTAGTAGGACGAACGGTTGTGAAAAAAATTAATGACATTTGTAACGTTTGTTATAGCTATGGCGGTTATTGGCGCCTTTTATTTTTACTCTACCAAAGTACCACTTAATTATTGCGTATTAATTACAGACTTAATTAATTTACGTACCGTATTATTATTAATAATATTCATTATTATTACTACTGTCGTTTATTAATATTTGTTACTATGTTATTATTATTATTATTTATTATTATTTTATTATTATTATTATTATTATTATTATTATTATTATTAATTATTATTATTATTATTGTTATTATTATTATTATTATTATTATTATTATTATTATTATTATTATTGTTATTATTAATTATTATTATTATTAATTATTATTATTATTATTTATTATTACTATTATTATTATTATTATTATTATTATTATTATTATTATTATTATTATTATTATTATTATTATTATTATTATTATTATTATTATTATTATT